>JAQFVV010007784.1:0-59044 GCA_028023455.1 Epiperipatus broadwayi
TTATAGTTTGAAGTAGTACAACACAAATAAGCTTTGCTTATCGAACGCTGAGGTTCCTCAATACCATCCAAAATGCCATAGTATCCACCCAATAGTAATCTGAACTCTGTGCCATGTCTGTAGGACTTTTTGTGAAACCATGCTACATATTTCCATTTTCATTGTCTGGACAAATACCTATCGACGGTTGGATCAAGCCATGATGACGCCAAACAGGAGCAAGGAACCAGGATCGTAATCATATCTCTCCTCCATTGAACTATTTACTTTCTACCCTTTTATGTTCATACCTTTCTTAATTGCGTCACTGAATTATATTTTTGAAATGTTGTATTTAATTATATTTATGTAACCATTTTTTATTAGACTAGTCTTAAATATATATGTGTGATCATCTATCTATATTTAACCTTTTTTTCCTCCTTCGCTATTCTTCATTACTAACATTTATAAATATTTCATATTCCATTGCGGTTAAGTTTAAAGGTTCATTTTTCATTTAAATTTCTTTCCAATTTTCATTATATTTGTAAAATTCAATATGAGTAAGTTTCCTTTTGTTTGCCAACTTGATCTTCTCGATAACGCTTCTTTTGTCCGCCACTAGCTTATTGCGTATATCAGATTTAGCTATATACGTTTTAAATAATTTTTAAACTCTGTTTTAGCGCAAAGCAATTAAAAAATGTTTTGTGAAAGATTTTTATTATTGTACTTTATCGAGGAGATTCGAGTTGACAATTTTAATAAAATTGGGAAGAAAAGATTTAGACCGCAAACATATTAATCTGTTTTTATTGTCTAATTAGTTTTCATTAATTTAGGGGAATAGTGGAGGCCATTAAATCATTATTCATATTTTAAAGTTGTTAATTAAATATATTATTTAACTATAAAAAGCTTGAGTTTCCTAATTTTATTATAATGCTTTATTTTACTTTTCCAATGATCCAGGCACGCAAAACACATATTTCATAGTACTGTTACACACATTTAACTATTTAGCTCTGTAGGTGTTCCCATCCATGTCTCTACTGCTGTTGCTAAGCTTTGTGGCCAGATGAGAAAATAATTTATGCGTGTCTCAGATAATGTTATTGGTTTGTAGTTAGCCTCAAGAATAGGCAAATAGGGCAGAGGTCATAGTATTCTTAATTTAATATCTGACATATGGGTGGCCTCGAGGTACTTTCGCCTAGTATTCGAACTGGGTTAAACCAACATACATCATCTGACTGTCAGTGTAATTTTTTTTTCCACATTCTGGCGCCCAATGTGGGGCTATTCGAATTTTCCATACCCTGCAATGCCCTGTATAACATTTGTATGTGTGTATAATGTTTTTTCTTTTTTTTAAGTGTCATAGCATCGGCCAGGATGGGAACCCGCAACCCGGGCAACTGCCTGCAAGTGCAAAGCAGTCGCGCTGACCTCTTGACTACCAATGCAACTGTTTTTTCTTTCTTCTGTTTTAAATTAATGAATAATATATATGTAGAATTTTTTCCCCTCGGGTTTGTACACATGTATATAATGATTTTTTTAAATAACACGAAATAATAGTTAGTTATACGTTTTTTGCTTTGAGTTGTCGCCGTGGACGAATGTCATTTTTTTTTTAAAAAAAAAAGTAGTAGTACTCTGAGAAGTTTGTTTTAGTCTAATATATTTATATAAAAATATATGTATAATTTTTCCAAGTTTTGTTTCCTAATGTGAGCCAAATGTCATTTTTTTTTAAAAATTAATTAACAAGTTAAATGTGTCATAAAGTAAAAAATTTTTTCCAAGTTTAGTATATATATGAAATGAATATTTTATATTTAAAAAGTTAACACGCTGTTAGTTGTTTTTTTTGTGATTAAAAAATAAGATTTCAGAGTTAAAGCAATTTTTTTTCCCGTAATGAGTAGTTTTGTCATGGCCAGTTTGCCATATTTTTTCTGTCATATAAAGTAGATAGCTTCGATGAGGCAGACGTGTCAAATATATACGCACCTGCCCTCCCTTAAAATAGCTTTCATACTTTATGTTATTTAGTATTGCTTAAAAATGAGAAGTTTTAATATAAGGTTTGTTCGATATATAGTGTATATTTGGTAGTGTTAATATTTTAGTAAAAAAGTACAAATAGATAATAAAATGTTTTTCAGTTTGTATAAATTTTGTAAAGATCTATTAGATAACATTTTTTTCTGTAATAGAAATTTTTTCTAAGATCAAAAAGTTTGATAAGTTCAAATTAACACGTGTCAACGTACAGTATTAACAAATATTTTTTTCACTTTCTCTGCATTTCATTTCTTTAATGAATAATTTTAATCATGCAAAAATTTTTTTTCACTTTTAAATATTTTGAAGTTACGTTTCCTCGCAAAAATATATAAATATAAGTTTTGTTTTAATATATCAGATTTGATTTTCAACTTGTGAAATAGTACATGCATATGTTCATTTTAATAAAGATATATATGATATATTTTCTGTGTAACATATATGTCAGCCACCCTTTAGTTAAGATTTTTTTTCTCAGTTCGGATTATGCTATTGAATCATTTATTGAGCAACCGTTAGGTGAAGATCCCTTTGAGTAACCATTAGGTGAAGCCCTTGTTTTTTAGTGATCGTTTTTGGTGAAGACCTTCTTAGTAACCATTTAGGTGAAGACCCCTTACTCTCTAGAGTTTAGGATTGCTGAGGAGCCTGAAATAATAGGTCTATGTCTGCAACTATTGCTTCCTTGTCATATTTGCGACCAGCGTTTACTAGCCTGAAATAATAGGAGTATGTGGTCTGCAATATGACATCTTTCTAATAAAATTATGTACATGATAAGAAAAAAATATTTGTATAGGTATATCTGTATATTTATATGTGGTCATATATATGTTTATTTAATGATGTACATATTTATATATATGGGTGTATATGGTATACACTTCATTATAGTTCGGTAAAACCCGGTTTTATATAAATGTTTTTTAAACAGTTTTTCATCTCAATGCGTGATTCTGTAAAATTTCTTGATAATTGTTAATCTATTTCAGGTTGTGACCAAAATGGTAGTTGGTTTCGATCCCAGGTTCATAATTTGGAGTGGCGGTTATCATGGGATTTTATTTTAATTTTTTTTTTGTTGTATTTTTTTTTGTTTTGTTAATCGTACTTTGGCTGTTTGAATTTTTTTTGTGTGTCGTGACCAAAACAGTAGTGGGGTTTCGAACCCAGGTCAGACATGTTACCTTATTGAGTTGTATACATCTTAGAATTAATATTGTCATTTAAAATACCATTTACTTATTCATGCAGAGATTTTTTTTAAAAAGTGAAACTCAAAATAAATTTTAATCGCATTTAAACTTTATAAACCTTATCAAGGTGTGCTTGGGTCATTATCCATTAATATGTATATTTGATATGGCCATTGTCTTGTCGACTGGTGCCCCCATCAAATAAATTTGTCGGCCAGTGCAATCTCTCGTATCAGAATACAAATAAACAAACCATAGGAGGTAGATGATCAAAATAAAAATGTATGTGTAGTGAGCCAAAATAATTTTTAAACATGACTTATGCACATTTTGCTCATATATTTATATATATATACTTGTATTAAAGTAAATGCATTTTTTAGTTGTTTCAGATGTCAGAGAAAGCCAGGCCAAGCTGTAAGTCGATTATTTTAACTATATTAACATAGCAGTGACATTTAAATTAAATATAGAAATAAATAAAGTGAAGAGATTAGTATGTAGTATAGTTATTAAAAACAGACATGGCAGGATTTTATATATTTTTTCATGTACACACAGATACATATAGGCATAGGTTTAAGATAGGACCTCGTGAAGTAGGCAAAGTTAATTTCTGAAAACATATAAATAAAACAGATAGTTGGAACTTAGAATACTGACTTATTTTAGAAAGAAGTAAATTTTTTTTTTGATATACAGAAGGATATAGCTCCTAGACACGTGATATAATATATTTATCTTAATTGTTTATAAAAGACTAAAATACGTTTTAGAAATAAGGTGTGTTTGTTTTCTAACAAAATAGCCAATAGTAGGCAAAAATGGAGGAAGAGAAGAGAGGTGAAGTTTATAGGTCAATATGTACTCATAGTGACCAAAAATACAATTTGGAAGATCTTATCAAAGAAATGAGAGGTGAAAATGAAATGATGATGAACATGTTCCAAGAATTCATCAATATTACATTGCAAAGATTGAACCGTTTGGAGGCACATATAGAACTCCATCAAGAACAGAGTATTGTGACAGAAGCATCACCAGAAGATGATACTCAAAAACAAGATGACACTGATATGAAATCATCGAGTGAGTATGAAACAGGTGAAGCCATTCACCAGTTGGACTTCTCTGAACAAATGAATGGGGATAGTAAAAAACCAGATGATCAACAGCTGTTGAAACAAATCCAGGTGCAACAAGGCAGTGAAATATTTACTGCGACAATAATCAATACTATAACTCCTGTGGCAAAGATTAGCAACATAAAATGTTTTAAAGAAGAACCCTAGACACAACCTTGATAGCTTGAAAACCTGTCTCCAAGTCCAGAACATGACTGAGCAAGGAAAAAAGGCAAAAGATAAATTAAGACATACGGCTCGGCATCACTAGAATCGAAACCGGCAATATAAATGCAAGAAAGGAAAGCAAGCATGGCTAAGAGACCTTAGGCCAAGTAGTAAAGTGTGGAGGAAAGTTAAAAAGTTTTTCCCAATACATAAAGGTCCATATGTGTTAAAAAAGAAGTGTGGAGAAAATGCTTTTCAGTTGAAAGATAGTCACAGCATACAAAGACAGTATAATGCTCCAAACATAAAACCTTGCATAACACTGGATCCCGGAAAATTTAGAAGTCAAAAAAGATAAATATAACTTGTTAGACTAAAAACAATACGGACTCGATTTAATATATAGGAGATTGAATTATGGATAAACCGTTAGTTATATAGTAAAAGAAAGATTGTTCGTCAGTAACAAATTAAATATTACAGCAAATAAAAAGTAGGCTTGAACTCACCTGGCACAAAATTTTTACCTCTGACCTGAAGCAACAACATTTTTTTACATGTCTATTTGATACTCAATGATATATATGTGCACATATACATGTGTGTGCATATAATTTCTGAAAATTATTTAAGTTGTCCTACAATAATAAATGATCAAACTTTTTAACTTGTATTTTTAATAATACAAATACCTTATGCTGGGTTTACTTAAACCATATATATATATATTATAACCTACACTCCCAACACCACTCATATACATTACATGAGCGAAATGCCCAGGCGCCAGTTCTATTAATGAATAGAACAATATAATAAGATATATAATACAAAATTATTACTGAGACTCTATATTTAAGTTTATGTTCAGCTAAGCTCAGTGGGAGGCTATAGGCAGTTCATAAGATATATGATGATAAATGAATAAAAGAAGAAATATTACAAAACATTTAACATAATGTAAATTCCTTTGTTAATTAATTGTATGATAAAGAATCACAATGTTTATTGGTACAGTCTATTAAAATATACTTTAAACGTAATTTCTTCCTTCATCCAAACACAACATATATTAGCTTGCTATAATTATATTCCTAAACAATTCTATGACTTGGCATATCATAATCTAAACATCTACTTTAATGCCAATCAAGAAATAAACAATAAGATCTCAAGGAATTTAACAAACACAGTTGAATTAAATAAAATACATTGGCCCATAAGTTATAATTCTAAAGTATGATAAAAATGTAATGAAACAAATTGACTAAAATATTTACTGTGTTTCAATAATAAGATAATGACAGAGATAGGGTATTTCAATCTCATATCATCATCTAATAAATATACTGACTTGGCAACCTTTCTAATTGGTTTATCCAGTGGCAATGTTCCTTATAATGTTTGGATTAAGAAAAACAATATTGTCAGACACCAGCTGATTTAATATTACAACTTTAAAATAATATATCTATTTTATAATAGATTTATAAAATGTGGAGGTGTGGAAATGGAAAACACGAATGTATACAATAATAACTCAAGACACAGTTTTAAGATTTTAAATAAATAAAGCAAATCATTTTGGTTTAACATGATATTTACAATTGGACTACTTGTCTTACAGATTTTTAAATTATCAAATAAACTTTGAGCATCAGTTTGGGATTATCCCTATTATCAAAGCAAACTAACAACAAAACTTAAATATTCTGACTTCGAACACATGCTTTGCCTACATGTTTCATCTACATGACACTAAATAAACAACATGTTATATTATTAGCACAAAAAAAAATACTTTTGAGAGGATATTACTATTGATTAATAAAATAAATCAAATTAATTATATTTGGCTCTCAACAAAGCAACTTTCTCTAATTGACTAAATAATCACTTTCAATTACGTATACCTTTCATGCATAGCAACAAAATCATGTTCATTCTGATGATTTGATGATTTATAACCTTTATTTAAATAAATACACTGTATTTTAAATATTTATTTCCTGTTTTAATCTCAATAACTTTATACTTCTATTTAAATGAATGTAATGTATTTCAAAACATTTATTTCTCATTTTAATTTCAATAACTCTATACTTTATATACACGATATTATTTATATTACGCGTGTGTGTGCGTGTGTCAAGCAACAATAATAGAAAATAATCTTTTCTACAAACTCCATTCATTAAGAAAATATCATACAATTATTTTATTTCGGACAATGTCATAATTCATCAATAAAATAAGACACTAATATTACATCAAGAATTAATTTAACAATTTATCTGGCCACATATTAATTAACACAAAGCTATATTTTCATGATTATATAGACTATACGTTATAAGGAAAATCTACATGAGGAGCAGATAAACTCTTACTGAACACTTCTACAAAAATCCATCTGATTCTAAATACACTGTTGGCGGGGAACATTTCCTCAGCACCAAAAATATAAGAAAAACGTCACCTAACTTCCTAAACATCATTTAATCATACTTCAACAATAACTCATCTACTTCTAAATACACTATTGGTGGGGACTTCTTTCTCATCACCAGGGCTCTAAGAAAATATCACTTAACTTCAAAAAATATCATTTAATCATACGCATATAACATAAACTAGGCTCTACTCATGGAAAAACATATACTAAATAAGCAAAATCTTTTATCCCTACAAACATTATAACGCAATCAGATTTCTTTCCATTCTCAAAGCTTTTCTAAATATCGAACATTATAAATATACACTGGCAGATAAATACATACAGATGACATACCAATCCGTTCAACTCAGTAGAATATGACAGCATCCGAAATTTTTTTTATAAAATATAGAATTTTATTCAGAAATTTAGTTACAATATATGATAATAGTTAAACATAGGAATATTACATGATAATCAGTGGGATGAAAGCTCACTATTGATATCTTGTTTGACACCAGCTAAAAGGACTAATATGAAGCATCCGAAATTTATACATAAAATATTCACAAACTGAACTTTATCAAACAAATGTCATAATTGTGCAAAACAGACACACACCCGTGAATAAAAGTATACATAAAATTAACTCTAAATTACACACTATGCAGGCAACATGGTAATTAAATATTGCATTAAGGTATAACTTTTAATTCAGAACAAACTTTAGGTTACTTTTAAAATTTAATAGTTATCATTATTACGAACGAACTTTCTCTCATATCTAGAAAACTATTTCTATTATACGTTCGTTGATTTAAAAAAAAAAAAAATTCTCACTTTGAGATGATAAAATATACAAAATAAATATATACCTCTCTAATAATATATTTTAAAAAAATATTTCTTTCTTTTACCTTCGTAAAAGACCAATAAGACCTATTTGTACACAATCAATTTTTACCAGCGTATTTCTCATTTGGATACGCTTCGGAGACGATCTTGAAGGTCAAAATAACCCAAATTATAAATAAAACATAATAATAAGTAAGCCTATCTATCAATAATATACATTAATAATGACAAGCAATAAAAAAAAATAAAGAAACAAAAGTTATTTGTTTTGTAACTTAAAATAAAAGTTCACTTGCAAAGCTCTGCTCCAGGTTTATGAAACAACATGGGACACATTCCAAACTGAATTTAAATTAAAATAAACTTCTGCAGGATAACTTAAAAAAATATATAATCATAACTTAAATATGATCCAGCATTTCCAATGTTCATAGCATATCTATTTGAGTTACTATATTATACATAAGCAATCAATTTCTCCTTTATTATACTGAAAATATGACATTTTCTGTTGTAGTTCTAGATTATATACACACTTATCCTTAGTATTTTTCTTGAATTGCATTTGACACTTTATAGTCTATTATACACATGGTTTATTCTTAAATATTTTCAATTAAGATACCATGATTCCTTAGTAATTCCACAATTAATAATACTTTGTTTTATTTTCCATCTTTATTGAAGAGAACAAAAATTACCCACATTTCTATCCTTCCATTCGATTTAAACAAATACTTAATTTGAAGTAACTCACATTTTATTTCCTTCATTTTAAAATACATATTATTTCCAGAAATACCAGATAAATAAATACTGTTATCTCTTTATGATGAATTTAAACATGGCATGATTTATCAAAATATTCATATCCTTAATTTTATGTTTAATCCTCACAAAAACATAACACTGAAAATAGTGAAAAATTAAAATATATTCTGTAAAATAGTTCTGCATGCGTTTTCCAGATATATTAAAAGACACACGTTGGTTAGTGATACAACAATAATATTCATGCAATTTATTCTTATTTAAAATGACAATTAAATGAAGTAATGGAGACTGGAAGTTATCAACATACATTTTTAAAAGAAAGCAATAGCTATGAAGCGGTTTATTCAAAATGTTTAAATCAAGGAGAGAAAGTAAACTATGTACCTTTTTAAAATTTAGAATTGCATCCTAGTTAACTTTTGCCATAATAAATTTCTTAAGATTTTTTCGAAGTTTTACTTCAAAGTCTTTTTTAAAATCAATTTGACTTCAGCAACTGGCTTTAATTTTCACAACAATGAGACACCATTTATTGGCTACAATTACATTACATAATAAGCAAATTTTTACTGGAGATCTTTGTTAAATAGCTCTCTTTAGCAAAGGTCATTTCCCTTCACAAGGTTACTCCCACGCTTCTTTTCTATCTAAGCTAATTACATATTCAAAAAAAATCTTTTCTAAAAAAAAAAAAATCACTCTGATCAAATCAAGACAAAAATAATAATAAAATAAATAGCTTTTACAAACTTGAAAGAAAAAAAATGAATATTAATTAACTATTAAACAAAAATGATTAATAATTTATTTAATTTGTAAAATAATCCATTGATTCAACTATCTATTAATCATTGGAAAGAAATATATATTTGTTAAATTATTTAAGCTAATTACTGTAATTTAAATGTTTTTAATTGTGAATGTACTATGGTTTGCTGTTATTAAAAGATGGAAATGAAAATGATGCAGAATCATACATGCATGCACATGTACTACAATCTAAATATTAAACTATCTTAACTAAATATAATTGAAATGGCTATTAATTGTTGACAAAAGGATGAATATTAAAGAATAAGGATTTTGAAACCATTCAACCAAATATTACACTAACATAAAATAACTTTGCATTTTCCTGCCCAAATATACCAATTCCTATAATAACAACCCCTCTCTCTGGCATTAAATACTTCACTAACCACAGTAATAATAATGAATACCTATCAAGTAAGTGGTCAATAAACTACATAAGCAACCCATATCTAAGCTTCAAACAATCTCCAGCAAAAAAATTTAAAATTCTAAGGCTATTTCATTTTTTTTTTAAATACAATATAACTATTCGATGCAGATACAAAGTATGTCAATTCTTTGTGCCCATTCAGATGGTCACAATATATATATATCAATGGGATATATTAATTTATTTACACAACATATTTCAATTTATCAAAATAATAGAATTATGTTAATTTTTATAATAACTAACCCCATTTTGATTATACATAAAATTCACATATATACGTGTTTCTCAATAAAATAGATATAATTTAAAATTAATTATCAAATTCTATCTTTACTGATTACAGTTTCTTTCCTTCTTTTTAAAAATAAAAAATGTTAATTTTTTTTGACAGTTTATGAAAGTTCATTTTTTGACGGACCACCCTCAAGATTAATTAGGTAAACATTTTTTAAAAAGATTATACTCTTGCGAGTTTATTTTAATTCATGCAAAATTACCTGTGTTTGTTTCACTTTTAAAATGTCTCTTTTTTTTTAGTAAATGAAAAACAAAATCGTTTTATAAATCTCTAATTTTTAAAATGTCATTTTAGAACAAAGAATATTAAAATAAAATAATTCATTTTATATACACATGACATGTTTATCTGTGGGTCCCTGCATGTATAGATAAAAAGGAGCATACATATATCAATTTCTTCAAGCTTTCTCTTGGTAAGCTTGGTTTTTGGTCCATCAAAAAAATATAATCCAGACTTGTTGTCGTAATCAGGGGAAACTATAATTTAGGTATGGTTAGTATTTCTCTTATCTAGGGTTTGATGAGCTTGTTCAGATTTGTAAAGGCTAATTGATCCATTTTAAGTTGACCCAGACTTCAAGTGAATCAAAACTCCAGTATATAGAACTAGTAGACTGCTCACTGTTGGATCTATGGGTTTGACTTCAGTTACACCTTCATGGGAGCTATTTTTTATAACTTGCCAAAAACCAACTCTGCTAGCCAACTGCTTCAGAAAAATATTAAGACAAGAACTGTCTTCAAAAAAATTACTACCCAAACTGAAATAATCTTTTTATCAACTCTTTTATAGTCTTGAATTAGGGTAACAACAACACATTACAGACTGTTTTCAATCTGTTCAATCTTGAATAAAAACAATTTTAATCAAAAGCTAATTTTAGATTTTTACTGAAGTGTTATCTACATGTTTTTACTCTTTTCAAATCGCTAATCCTTTCAAAAGCAAGTTTGAAGTTTTATCAAGGTGTGATATACAAAGATTTTTAAAAATAGATAATTTACCAATTAATTAAAAGATTTCAAAAATACATAATAGAAAAATACATAATAGAAATTTTTACAATTGTCAAAAATATGTCTGTTTTTAAATTTCAAAATCAGAATAATAATAATTTATTTAGACCTTTTTAAATGTTAAATTTTTTAAAATTCTGTTTTTAAATCCAGATTTATTTAATCCTTTATAGTCATTATTATTTCAAGTTGAAATGTAGAAAATATCTACAAAAATTTTTGTCTGTGTTTATTTCTACTTTTCTTTTATATATAAATGTGCGCACATACAATTATGTTGCTGTGTGCCATGTAAACCAACCAGTTACAATATATATATATATATAGCTGCAGAAAGGAGTTTGCTATTAACTGAAAGGAGACCCTTTGATTCCTCTTGGAGGCCTTAAAGAAGGAACTGAGCAGGGCAAATTCCTAATGTCCACTCCATATGCTCTTGTCGTTGCAGCTGTTATTACTATGTGATTATTCATATAGTATATGAACATGGATGGGCTGCTCACCAACATGCATTAGCCAGCATGGTGAGTTTATTGGCTTTTTACCTCTGAGTTTAAGAATATCTTTTCCAATATATACAATCATGACAGACAAAAATGGCCCTTATTCCCAGGAGTCTGTAAAGTCACCAACCAAGGCAGTGGTTGGTGGCCGAAGGTGGAGGGTGCTAAGAATCCCCTGATTGTGGACTCAGGCTGCCATTTGATGACAACTTTTTATTTAGGTACTTACAACAGCAGATCACTTTCAAGTGGAGGAAGATTGCAAGAGTTAGAAGAAGAACTGTCTTATATTAAATGGGACATTATTGGACTTTGTGAAGTTAGAAGAAAAGGTGAAGAAACAATTGATTTAAAAAGTGGACATATACTCTACGATAAAGGCACAAATATTGGAAATACAAGTGGAGTAGGATTCATTATAAATGAAAAATGGAAGAATAACATTGGGGAGATTGATGGTATATCAGACAGAGTGGCAAGATTAGTTTTACAACTTAATAGCAGATACCAAATGCAGATAATTCAGGTTTATGCCCCAACAAGTTCTCATAGTGACGAAGTTATAGAAGATTTTTATATGGATGTACAAAAGGCTTTTGATCAGAGTAAACAACATTTTAAAATTGTTATGGGAGACTTTAATGCTAGAATTGGTAAACAAATGAAAGATGGAAATGCTGTAGGTAATTTTGGTTATGGTAATAGAAATGAAAGAGGACATAGACTAGTGGAGTTTGCAGAAAAAGAAAAATTTTATATTATGAATTCTTTTTTTGAGAAAAATGTTAAAAGAAAATGGACATGGAAGCATCCAAATGAAGGTACGGCAGAATTGGATTATTTTTTGACTAACCAAAAATACATATTTCAAGATTGTAATGTTCTTAATAAATTTAACACAGGAAGTGATCATCGATTAGTAAGGTGTAAGTTATGTGTTAATGTAAAACTAGAGAGACAAAAATTATTGAGAAAAACAATATTCACAGTTGATATTCCTAATCTTCAGAAACATTCTAATGAATTTAAATTAGAACTTACAAATTGGTTTCAAGTATTAGTAGATTTTGAGCATGATTCAGATTTGAATGACATTAATAGGAAAATAAGAGATACACTTTTAAAAACTGCAACAAAGATAGCTGGTAGAAAAAAGCAGCAATTGACCAATAAAATTTCTACTGAGAATAGAGAATTTATGAAGAAAAGAAGGAACATGAGGATATACAACAATGATGCATTAAAAAATATTGAACATCTCGAATTTTGTAAAATGGTACAGAAAAGAGTTGAAAATGATATAAGAAAGTATAATTGTGAACTAGCAAGGAAAGCTGTAGAAGAGAATAAAAGTCTAAAGAGTGTAAAACAACATTTTGGTATTGGTAGGAAATTTATATCTGCAATAAGGAAAAAAGATGGCCTTATTACTAAAAAGAGAGATGACATCATAAGATGTGTAGAAGACTTCTATCAAGAATTATATAGTAATAAAGAACAAGTGCCTCCTATACATATTATATCTTCCGAATAGCCCAGAATTTTGAATGAGGAAGTGAGACATGCAATTAAATTTATGAAGAAAGGGAAGGCTCCAGGTAATGATGGAATTGTAATTGATATATTAAAAGAGGCAGGTGAAGAAATAGAAAAAAATTTAGAAAAGTTATATACCAAATGTCTAAATGATAAAGATGTACCAGATGATTGGAAAAATGCCATATTAATATTAATATTTAAAAAAGGTGATAAAGAAGACATTAGAAATTACAGACCTATCAGTTTTATACAAAATTTTTACTAAGATAATTACAACTCGTCTACAGAAAACACTGGATTTCCACCAACCAAGAGAACAAGCTGGATTTAAAAGTGGTTTTAGTACAGTAGATCATATCCAGGTATTGAAAGAAATTATAGAAAGGACAAATGAATATGATTTGCCATTATGCTTAGGATTTGTAGAATATGAAAAGGCATTTGATTCTATAAACATTTCTTCAGTGATTAAAGCATTCGATCATCAAGGTGTAGATCCAGGATATTGTCATATTTTGAAGAATATTTATAAAAATGCAACAGCAACAATTAGATTACATAATGATAGTAGGAAAATCAACATTAAAAGGGGTGTAAGACAGGGTGATTCCATATCTCCAAAACTTTTTACAGCAGTGCTGCAAGAAGTATTTTGTGGATTAAAATGGTAAGCTAAAGGAGTGAAAGTAAATGAAGATTATTTAAGTCATTTAGATTTTGCAGATGATATAGTTGTTTTTGCAAATAATGCTTTAGAGCTTCAGGAAATGTTGCAGGAGTTATCAGATGAAAGCAGGAAAGTAGGACTAAAGATAAATGTTAAAAAGACTAAAGTAATGTTTAATAGATTTTCTCAAAATATGAAATTAAAGATTGATTATGATGAGTTAAAAGAAGTTAACAGTTCCAAATACCTTGGACAGATTATTAATACCGATGGAAATATAATGGATGAAATTAATCATAGAATTAAACTTGTTTGGAGTGCTTTTGGTAGAAATAACTTGATACTAAAAGGAAATATGCCTATGTGTTTGAAAAGGAAGGTTTTTAATAAATGGGTTTTGCCAGTTCTTACTTATGGATCTGAGACTTGGACACTTAATAGAAGAGCAATACAAAGACTTCAAACCACTTAAAGAAGTATGGAGAGATGCATGTTGGGAATAACAAGAAGGGATCGAAAATGCAATGTACGGGTAAGAGAACAAACAGGTGTTACTGACATCATTGAAAAAATTAAAAAAATGAAGTGGAGTTGGGCTGGACATATTGTTAGAAGAGATGATAACAGATGGACAATTGAAATTTTAAACTGGATTCCAAGAGATTGTAAAAGACCCAGAAAAAGACCACATGTTATATGGGGGTGATGTGGAGAAGAGAAGATAAAGATAGGAAAAGATGGATTGAACTTGGAGAGACCTTCATCCTGCAGTGGATTGGTAATGGTTGATGATATATATATATATATTGTGACCGGTCCCTTATTCAACCGTTCATATAGGGATTGAGAGCTCCGAAACAAACATGATATAGCGTAAAGCTTTATTTATTTTCCTATATCGATAGTTGTTCATTATCAACACAAGGGGGCGCCAGATACGATGATTTAATTTACAATTTAATTTCTCGCATCACCTTACGTCATATCAAAACGATTTCGAAGTCTAATCCCCGCCCATAAGCTCAAACTCCCAGCATGGACCAATAAGGGTCACTCAGGGTCGCGATGAAATTGTTTCAAGAATATCATTCTGGCAAAAGACACAATAATAACCAATGGAGAAGAAGCTTGGTTGATTTACAGATCGGTCCAAATATTGGACCGGGTCATTGGTTATTTGGCGACTAATACGAATGTTTGACTTATGCATCATTATATAAAAATTTAGAAGCTTATAATATCATCCCCCCGTTATCATACAGTCCAATAGAATTATTCATACTAGCTTTATTGACATTTACTTACACTTATTAATAATAGGCCCTCCCAACTCTTAAACCTATCTTAACTACATAGTAAATAAACATCGCGACTTACGGCACGATGAAACTTAAAGAAATAAACAAAACAAAAAAATAAGAAAGACAAATTTAAAAGTAAAATAATTAATCGCATGAATAAATGCTGATTATAATACTTAAAATAACAAAAAAAAATATAGATTTACTTATAGGAAATGATTTGAGAAATGCTCGACTTGTTTAAATTATAAAAAAGAAATTTATTGAATATAAAAAAAAAATGCAATATTGATTAATAGTTTTATTTACACGCACATACGTGCATTCACGCACTCGCACAGAAAAGAACATATTATGCATAATAAACATGGATGATAAAATACATATTTCAGTTTATATTTTGAAATTAGGTGTGTTATAGCTTAGAAGATAATAATTAAGGTCAAAGTTCATAACTGAAAAGTCCTAAGATTTAAAGATGAGGAATTGCATAGCATGTGATTTACGAAGATTAAAATAATAAGTTTAAATATGAGGAATTACGGATCATTTATATTTTGTTTTACGAAAAGTCGAATTTAATTAATTATGAGATTGCCTTTTAAAGTTTACGTAAAGAATGAATGAAAACATTATAAAATAAAGTGTTTACCTAGGATTTTTGCTTAGTCTTCCGCTGCTTCTACTTTGGTGAGGGTTCGAACATGGTAGATGATGTTTTCCATAATACGAGGTTATTCATTTTTTTTTTAAAGTTCAGCGTAGTGGGTTTGGACGATTCATGTATTTCAAACGGAACAACATTATTGAACTGGTTGGAGCACTATTTTCGGATGGTACTGTTGTTGATCATTCATAGCTGTGGAGATGTTCTGGCGGCGGAGCGTCGATCAATCACTGAAGGGTTTCCTAGCCCATCATGACGATCGACGCTCTAAATACTGATTTCACTGCGATCATATTGAATAAACCGGATAGCAAAAACAAAATGAAAACGAGATGATGAATGACTTTTGACTAATGAATTTTGAATAAAGGATAAAGAAAGAATAAAGAATGAATAATATCTTTAGATTTTGCTTGATATTTATATGGGTTGGGTATTATCTGAGGATCGAATCTCCACCCAGAGTTCAATATTTTTTTAGTTGTCGATATGGTCCGTGTCCTACGTAATGTTCACTCAATCCATATGCTGGAGGCAATCTTAGGTTTAGGCAATCTCATATTGCAATCTCAGTTAATAAATAAAAATACTTATTCACACGTTTGATGCATACGTGTGTGCGTGTTTTAAGAGAACAATCTACTTTACATTAGTTTAAAAGTCGAGCATTTAATCTCAAAATCACCTCTATAAGCTTTTAACTTTCGCTATAGTTATAATTTAAAATAAACCCTTTTTTAATTACCCCCACGGCATATACAAGTAGAAATCATTTATTGAGATTTAAAATGGCATATTAGTGATATTTTTATATTTTATTTTTAGAGAATATTATTATAATAGATTATATGAAAGCCTTAAATTATTTAATCAGAAATATTAACATTTTATTTTATAGTGTATTTTATAAAGCATTGAAAGAAAACTACATTTATTTTTATCATAAATTGAAAGTAAATCAACTATAGAGTATTTACACTGCTTGTGTGTGTGCGTATATACATGTACCGACTTTGTCTCGGTATAATATATATATATATAAGTACAACTGTGCAATAATATTGTGATTAAAATAGTAACTCTTCCAAATTATTGAAGATGTATTGCAGCATTAAGGAATTCTTTCCTTAATCAGAATGTGTTCAAACTGAGTTTAAATCCAGATTGTAGACTGATGTTGATGAAATGCAAGATAGAAATGGCAAGAATTATAGGGTTATTAATCCAGTGAAAGGAATAGACAGTGATCATCCTATAACTAGTTAATGAACTATAAAATGAAGTGGTTATTTTCCCTATATTCCTAACTGACCTCTAGTGAAAAATTATGAGGACATGAAGAGTACTCAGTACAATATCATCATCATCAACAACAAATATTATCAGTCTACTGCAGAATGAAGGTCTTTAAGTTCAATCCATCCCTGATCTCTAGCCTCTCTTCTCCGTAGCAACCTGCATTTTTTTTTCATTCATCCACCTCACATTTGGTCTCTTTTTAGATCTTTTACAATCTCTTGGATTTCAGTTTAAGATTTCAATTGTCCATCTATTATCATCTTTTCTAGCAATATGTCCAGTCCAACTCTACTTTAGGCTTTTAATTCTTTCAACAATGTCAGTAACACCTGTTTGTTCTCTTATCCATATATTGTGTTTTTGATCTCTTCCTGTTACTTCTAGCATGCATCTCTCCATACTTCTTTGAGTGGTTTGAAGTCTCTGCATTGCTCTTTTATTAAGTGTCCAAGCTTCAGAGCCATAAGTATGAACTGGTAAAACACATTTATTAAAAACTTTCTTTTCAAATACATAGGCATATTTCCTTTTAATATTGTTATTTCTACCAAAAGCAGTCTATGATTAATTTTATCCATTATGTTTCCATCTGTAGTAATAATCTAACCAAGATATTTATAGTTGTTAGCTTCTTCTAACTCATCATTATTAATCTTTATTTTCATCTTTTAAAAAAATCCATTGGACATTAGTTTAGACTTTTTTATTTTCATCTGATAACTCTTGCAACATTTCCTGAAACTCTGAAACATTATTTGCTAAAACTACTTGATCTGCCAAATCTAAATGACTTAAATAAACTTCATTTATTTTTATTCCTTTAGATTCCTCTTTTAATTCACAAAATACTTCTTGCAACACTGCTGTAAAATATTTTTGAGTATATTGAGTCATCCTGTCTTATACCATTTTCAATGTTAACCTTCCTAATAATATTTTGTAATATAATTGTTGCTGTTGCATTTTTATAAATATTCTCCAGAATATGACAATATCCTGAGTCTACATCTTGATGACCTAATGCTTTAATCATTGAAGAAATGCTTATATAGTCAAATTCCTTTTCATAATCTACAAATCCAAAGCATAATGGAAACTCATATTCATTGGTCCTTTCTATAACTTCTCTCAATACATGGATATGAGTCATTGTACTAAAAACATTTTTAAATTCAGCTTGTTCTTTTGGTTGGTTGAAATCCAAAGTTCTCCATAGATGAGTTGTATTTGTCTTTGTAAAAATTTTATATAAAACTGATAAAAGATTGATAAGTCTATAATTTCTAGTATTTTTTTTATTAACTTTTTAAAATATTAATAAGTCTATAATTTCTAGTATTTTTTTATTACCTTTTTAAAATATTAATATGAATTATTCCAATCATCAGGTATATTTTTATCATTTAGACATTTTGTATATAACTTTGTCAAAAAAAATTCTATTTCTTCACCTGCTTCTTTTAAGATATCAATTACATTTCCATCATTACCTGGAGCTTTTCTCTTCTTCGTAAAATTTAATTGCATATCTCAATTCTTCATTTAAAATCTTTGACAATTCAGAAGATATAATAGTTGTGAGAAGTACTTGTTCTTTACTACTATATAATTCTGGATAAAACCCTTCTACCCATTTCATGATGTCATCTCTCTTTTTAGTAATAATTCCATATTTTTTCTTCTTGTAGACATGTTTCCTACCAATACCAAAATGTTGTTTTACACTTTTGAGACTTTTATTCTCTTCTATAGCCTTCTTTGCTGATTCACAGTTATACTTTCATATATCATTATCAATTCTTTTTTGCACCATTTTACAAAATTTGAGATATTCCATCCTTCTTAATGCATCATTTTTATATATCTTCATATTCTTTTTTTTCTTCATAGATTCTTTAGACTCAGTAAAAATTTTATTGAACAATTGCTGCTTTTTTCTACCAGCTATCTTAGTTACAGTTTTTAAAAGTGTATCAGTTATTTTCTTATTAATTTTATCCAAATCTGAATCATGTTCAAAATCTATTAATACTTGAAAACAATTTGTAAGCTCTACTTTAAATTCCTTAGAACATTTCTGAAGATTAGGAATATCAATTGTGAATATTGTTTTTAATAATTTTTGTCTCTCTAGTTTTGCATTAACATGTATCTTACATCTCACTAATTGATGATTACATCCTGTATTGAATTTATTAAGAACATTACAGTCTTGAAATATGTATTTTCTGTTAGTCAAAATATAATCCGATTCTGTTGTACCTTCATTTGGATGCTTCCATATCCATTTCCTTTTAACATTTTTCTCAAAAAAAGAATTCATAATATAAAGTGTTTCTTTTTCTGCAAATTCCACAAGTCTCATTTCTATTATCATAACCAAATTGGCCTACAGCACTGTCATCTTTCATTTCTTTTATCAATTCTAGCATTAAAGTCTCCCATAACAACTTTAAAATGTTGTTTAATCTGATCAAATACCTTTTGTACATTCATATAAAAATCTTCTATACTTCATCACTATGAGAACTTGTTGGGTTATAAATCTGAATTATCTGCATTTGGTTATCTACTATTAAGTTGAATAACTAATTTTATCATTCTATCCAATACACCATCAATCTCCATAATGTTATTCTTCCACTTTTTATTTATAATAAATCTTACTCCACTTGTATTTCTAATATTTGTGCCTTTGAAATAGAGTACATGTCCATTTTTAAATCAATTGTCTCTTCACCTTTTCTTATAACTTCATAAAGTCCAATAATTTTCCCATTTAATATGAGATAGTTCTTCTTCCAACTTTGAAAGTGATCTTAAGTTGTAAGTACCTAAATAAAAGGTAGTCATCAACTGGAAGCCTGTATCTGCAATCAGGAGATTCTTAGCACCATATATCTTTGGCCATTAACCGCTGCCTTGGCTTGTGACTTTACAGCCTCCTGGGAATAAAGACAATGATTTATTTTTGTCATGATTGTAAATATCTATTATGATCTTTTTTTTATTTACACATACATTTATTGTTTCTTATCAGGCAAATAGGAAGAAAAACCATGGTGTTTTTTGATTTTAAAATCAGAAGTAGAAAGCCAATAAACTCACTATGCTAACTAATGCATGTTGATGAGCAGACTATCCATGTTCATATAGCATATGAATAATCACATGATAATAACAATTCCAACAACAAGAACATATAGAATGGACATTATGAATTTGCCTGCTCAGTTCCTTTAAGGCCTCCAAGAGAAAGCAAAAGGTCTCCTTTCAGTTAACAGAAAACTTCTTTCTGCAGCCATATATATATTGTACCGGGTTCGTGATGGGTCGTTCGAAACACCGGTTTCTTAGGCAGAGAAGAACATACTCGGAGAGTATGTATGCTCAAACGATAGCTATAAAATATATAACTAGCATTACATTTCCAGGACATAACTTCTTCTCGACTGTTGAGTTCAACACCAGAGTTCAAAGCACTTTTTTTTTGTTTCATGTAAACACGGGCACCAGCTATCTATTCAGAAGAATAAACAATGCACTTTGAACAATGGCCACTAACTCGATGCCTAAGTATCCACGACTAGCTCCAGTTGTTGGTAATCACTAACAGATTATACATAATTAGTGGTGAAAAGAATTGTAAGAGAGATTGGAAAAAAGAATTGATAAAAAGAATTGACCGACAAATAAAGTTTAATTTTGAAGACAATTTATTAACTAACATTTACTATTTTTAAACATTTTATAAATCTAAAATAACACACACATTTTAAATTAACACACTATAATATCTTATGAGAAAGCATAAATAATGTTTGACATTTATAAAATCATATAGCATTCACAAACATGCACATCAATAGTTCATTTTATGCATGCTTATAGAGTTCAAATTACTTGTCTCTGGAGGCTTTACGAATTCATGTGATGCAATGGCTATTATAGAAATAAGAATATGAAATATTATTACCTAGGGTTTTGAATGGGGATGTAGAACTTCGTTTTCTTTGATTACTGCTTTAGGTGAGAATATTTCCAGCCGACTGGGATGTTTCCTTGATGAGTTTCCTTATTATTCATGATTATTATTATTGGAGACAATTAGATACTGATGGAGATTTCCAAGCTGTTACGCTGACATTATCTCACTGGCAGATTGTGCTGTTTTCATCGGACTTCTGGCTGTGGAGAGGCATATTTTTCCTGTGGGTTTTTAACACTGCATTTTGTTTCTGGATACCTAATAAACTGCATTGTTATCTGAACTGAAACAATTACTCGACTGAATGATTGTCCTCTCTGAACTTAACTGACTCAATTTCTTGTCCGATAAAAAAAAATGGGCTATTTATAGCTGTGACATGTTGTCCTTGTAATATCCTCCGGCAATATCTGTTGTCGAAATTCCTTTGATAATCCTTTGACAACATGTTTTGGAAGATTGTTTAGTTAATAATAGCCATGCAAACATGTTGTTTTGTATAATTTTAATTAGTAGCTGATCCTTTGGAGACAAGCTTTTTTAATCCTGTTGTTTTATATTTTAATTAATAGCCATTGCTGTGTTTTTAATGATAATCTTTTTATTTCATTTTAATGTTTATTAGGCATACATTTTTATTTATTTACAATCGCACATATATAACTGGTTTTAAGATTACTTTTTCTTTAATTTGAATGAAAAGAGATTTGTATTTTTTAGACTTTAAATTATATTTTGACTAATAATAAACTCTACTTCCTTTTATAAAACTTTTAGTTTAACTTTTGTAACCAAAACTCCCCCTCCCCCCCTTTTAATCAATTATTTTCTAACTTTTATTTCAAAACTAATGATAGAAAACTATTTGACTCTTATCTTTTTCGGAAACAAACTGTAATAAACTCTTCAACATTTAATTTTACGTTTTTCTTTTACGAAAGATTATTTTAATAATTTTTTAAAATAAAATTATTATGTGCCAATATTCAATATTGGTACAATATATATATATAAGGTTTTCACATTTGTATAATGTAGATAAATTATTATTATTGGGATAAAACCATTATCAAGATTAACTTTTGAAAGAAAAATTGTTAGATCACAAACAATAACATGACTCAGTGCGAGATGAGAAATGAGATTCAACTTGAAATAGTTCAGCATTCACAATATGAGGTTTATCAAAATGTTTATTTTCCTCAGTTTTTTCATCTATTAATTTTAAGTTAATATTAGATAAAATGACAGGTGTCCACATATCTGGAATACATTGTGCTTCTTCAGCCCTATTTAAACCAGTAGGTCTCGTTGATATTTCAATTGATTCTCTCATGATTCTTAAATTGTATCTTTCCAAATTAGCAAGTATTTTTGTATTGTCAAAATCAGGTTTGTGACCAATTTCTAAAAAATGGGAAGTAAAAATTGATGTACTAATTTTTTGATTAAAAGCATTTCTATGTTCCTTAATTTTTTAATTAAAAAATTAGCACATCAGTTTTTCCTTTCCATTTTTTAGAAATTGGTCACAAACCTGATTTTGACAATACAAAAATACTTGCTAATTTAGAAAGATATGATTTAAGTACCATGAGAGAGTCAATTGAAATATTAAAGAGACCTACTGGTTTAAATAGGGCTGACAAAGCACAATGTATTCCAGCTATGTGGAAACCTCTCAGTTTATCTAATATTTACTTAAAATTAATAGGTGAAAAAACTGAGGGAAATAAATATTTTGATAAGCCTCATATTGTGAATGCTGAACTACTTCAAGTTGAATCTCATTTCTCATCTCACACTGAATCACATTATTGTTTGAGATCTAACGATTTTTCTTTCAAAGGTTAACCTTGATAATGGTGGTTGCTAGTCCATCTAAATATCAGATTGTAATGCAAAATAATACACAGTTTTATCCCCAAAATAATAATTTATATATATATACAATGCAAAAATCTTCATTCAGTAGTGTGGCACTACTGTATGGAGATTTTTGCCTTGTTCAGTAACAATTATGTGTTACTATAAGAGCAGGTGATCATGTGATGTTTAGTGGAAAGTTAGATTAAAGATAAGATGCCACTTTTATCTTTATAAAAGTCGCTATATTGTGTCATAGTTTGAGAAGTCCCTCTATTAACAAAATAAAGATATTGCTTAACTATTATAAATTTCAAGGCACATTTGATATAATTTATAGCCTTTCTTAAAAGTGTTTATCATATTCTTCCTGTGCACTTAATAAATAATTATATTTTAGTTTTATAATATATATATATATATATATTTTTATTGGCTCCAAAAAACATAATCAACAACCTTCACAATAACTTCCATATTGCTACAAAATTAATCTTGAAAATTACATGGGAAGATGAAAAGTGTGAGTTCAAATATTTTCACATTCAAATTCAAAGGAACCAACCACAGCTTGAGTATTGAATGATACTTAAACCACTGGCAATAACAAAACATGTCCATCCTAGTTTGACTGCACCACAAGCCCACAGGTTAGCAGCTTTGTCTTTGTTTTTTTTTAGAAATCATTTATGTAAACTTGAGGCATTTTAAACTAAACATGAAAGAATGACTAACTTAAATAATCCTACACTTAGTGGATAAATGATTTAACATACATGTGCTACCCGAAATATAAATTGGATCTTTGGCATAATTAGATTTTAAACATATTATGGCTGTATAATATAAACATATAAGTAATATTGAAGAAAATAATAAGAGATTAAAACAAATTTTACCTTCCAGTGTCTTGCGACTTCATCCGGACTTGGGGTCTCTGAATGTGCTATACACATCTGTTTACCAGGGCGTCAAAGACTTTTTTCTTTTCACTAAGCTGATCTGGAAATCTTCAATATCAGTATCTGCTGGACATGAGTGGCTATATTTCAACAGCTTGGATAGAGCTGTATGGGTGCACAAGTGGGCTTCTACCCCATAATCATTTTTCTGATGGATGTAGAAATGGTTTTCATCTTGAGTTTGTTAATGCTGTGGCAATCAGACGAAAACTGCTCTTATTAGAAATGAATTTAGTAGAGACTCAGCTCTATGCTCTTTCTTAACAGTTCATGTCTTCTTCTAAATTGCAGCCTGGCTATGAGGTGAGTGCAGCATATAATTGGAAGAGACAGGAACTCATTAGCACCACAAGATTTCGGTAACCTCAATATCCTTTCTGACCATAGCTATCACCATTCAATTATTAGGTCAATACTCTGTAGCAACGGTAGTATGTGTAGGTAACCTCTGCATTAATTTGGAGTCATAAAATATTTGCAGTGACTAAAATATAAAGATAGTCAGCCTGCAACGATCAGCAATATCTTCTGGAAAGCTTAGATCACTCTGAAAATCTTTCTGGTTCTATCTCTGAAGAATGGAAGAATATATCTGAGAAAACTTGGCATAATATGTCTGTGAGAACTTTAATATAACTATATCTATTGTCCTGAATCTGGTGAGCAGTATATATAGCACCTCCATTACATAGTCAATTTGGTTACCCCCCTTTGAATAATTGCCTCAAGCTTCTATCTTGGTGGCTAATTGATTTAAAATAATTCACATAGTTTTCTTTTAAAAAATGTTATCTTTAATTAATTTTATATATTATTTTTAATTTAATTTTATCTGGGTGACTCAGACCACTATACTGATAAACATCAGTTTCAAATTTAAATACAAAGAAAAAAGTCTTTAACTACGGGTTAAAATTAAACATAACTATACAACAAATATTTTTCTATTTCTGCATTGGCATCCAAATACTTTGAACTCTTGTTCATAAAAATAAGAGTACAAAGCAGGATGGCCATTAATACATTAGTGTATTTTTGTATTTGGTAAAACAATGGCCACCTGAGTTTTCTTAATGCATTAACATAGAAAATCTTATGATTTAAAAATAAAGTACAGATGCATTGTAACATTTACAATTACTTTTTAATTATTTTATATATTTTTATTTCCTTTATAACATGTTCCAATACATAAACAACTTTTTACAGAAAAAATAAAAAAATGATATACAATTATAAATGCAGGACATTTACGTTTATTAAAATAACAAAATAAAATGAAACAAAAATATTGTATGCATGTATAATATAATATTATGCGTCAATTTACAATTTGGAGTAAATATTCTTGAGTATGTGTGGGTAACAAATATATACACAGACAAGTTACTGTTTATATCATAACTATGTAAATTAATAATTGTAAATATATCTATAACTGACTGTAGCCTCAACTACAGCCAGCTTGTGTGTGGTCACTCATGGAGTGTCCGGCCCAATATATATGTATAGAAGGCCTTTTATCTCATTTACGGTGTTTAATCTTGTATTAATTGATTGTTTGTTTTTCCTATGTAATTATTTTAAATGTTATTTACCTGACACTGTTAGCACTTTATTTCATAAACTTCATTTGTGTATTTAAAATTTTCATATTTTTTTATATTTATTATCTAATACAGTAAGTATATTTTTCATTTTTATTTTTTCTACTGTGAATTTTAAATTTTTATCAATTTTATTTATTTCTTCAATAAATTGTGTTTTTGACTAATTGAAAGTTAATAAATAATATCTTTTCATTACTGTAATTGCATTTTTATTATTCAACATATTTTATTCAAATTTTATCCATATATATATATACTACTTCAGACTGCACTTAATGTTTTTCCCATCAATAATCCTTTTTTTTTTTTGTTTATCACATTCATTATTGAATTTAAAAGTTATTTCCTTGTGGCATAATTCCATTATTTCTAATTTTTTTTATTTTTTTATATCTTTTATATATTTATTTATTATCAATCCAATAGCATTTTATTATTATTATTATTATTATTATTATTATTATTATTATTATTATTATTATTATTATTATTATTATTATTATTATTATTATTATTTTATTATTATTATTATTATTATTATTATTATTATTATTATTATTATTATTATTATTATTATTATTATTGTTATTGTTGTTGTTGTTGTTATTATTATTATTAGCAGCAGTAGTAGTAGTAGTAGTAGTAGTAGTAGTAGTAGTAGTAGTGGTAGTAGTATACATTAACCCAACAGTCACTTCTACAAATGTTAAATATTTGTTATAATTTTCAATTGATTTGAAGGGACAAATATATGTAATTCAATTTGTTATCCAAGATAAGTTGAAATCAGTTTTCATAAACATCTGATTATAATTACATATATAAATCATAAACCTCTTGAGCTATTGTGCAATATATTTCTTCTAGAGCAAGACCTGTAGGGTAAACTTTCAATTAAGCAGAGTTATTTCAATCTTTTCATTCTTTTAAGTATATTAGGCCTTAGTTTGGCCAATAAGGTTAATGTATGACTGCTTATTTAAACCTATAATACTCATGCTTATTTGGTTAGTCTTTTAATTGCAAGCTTTTGTGAGAAGAGTTATATATTTTGTTATTCAAGCCTGCCTTGAGGAAATAGATTTGCCAGATATTCCTAGATATGATCACACTAAAGGTGAGCAAATCTCATATTTTCATACGCGGAGGATCTTGGTCCTTATTCGTATTATCAGTGCAAATCCTCATTCCTGCTTGGTAGTAATCAGTTCATTGCTGGTTATAGGAACAGACATTCATTCCTGCTCCATATAATCCTTTAATCTGATGAAATTTTGGGGTATGGTTTCAACAAGCCAGGCATACCCCACCTGTTTCATCATCGGATATATGTTTTGTTGTTCATAATTTATCTCTGTGCTTTGTATTTCTTAATGCATTTAAAGCCTGATATTCTCAAGTGTGCAGTCTGTCATAATTCTAAATATATGGTAATCGTCTATTCATGATTGTAATTTTGATATAGTTAAGTACATACTCCCATCTTAACTCTGCTTGATTATTCATTCATTTATCATTAAACCATTATAGAATGTCCATCCTAGAGATTATTATGACATAATGCATATAGTCTTAGTCGCTAATAAATTTTATTTTAATTTGTAAGAAACACAAACGATCTTGGGTTTAAATCTAGACATATAAATTTTACTTCGCTTTAGTGTCTTTTATTATTGTTAATAATAAATTTTCTTTTCACATTATCTCTCACATTTTGTGTCCTCTTTATCACAGTTAATTAATTATTTAATGTAGTTTCAAGAGTTTATTGTATTTCACTAACTTAGTGGGATATACGAAAAGGACATGTGTGCTAATGTCAGATGTGTTAGTCATGTGGGAATTATCCTAAGAGCATAAGTAATTAGGTTCGACTTTGTACTATTTGTGGTAAGGTTTACAACGATGTTATACACAGATATGTGAGTTAGTGGTCATTGCTTGTTTTCTAGAATTGGTTTAGCTGACTACGTATAAAAATAAAAATCCCTTCCCCCACCTCCTCAACTATACAAAAAAAACCATGTCTCCAGGTTTATGCACGCACCCACACTAGACACCACAAGTAGGAAAAAATAATAATTAAGAGATCAAATGTTTTTTAAAAACAAAAATATAACACATTAATAACATCAAGTGATTAAATGTATTTTGATTAAGATTTAAAAGCATAAATATATATGCACATGTATACATATATAAATCTATATGATAAATCCAAATTTATGTATAATATTTAAATGCAAGTATAGTATACATATGTACTTAATTAAGCTAAATGTAATTAGAGGGGATTTGAATCCAGCCTTTCAAACTCCTTTCAGTCATCCACTATCTTATACAGCTAGTATATATGACCACATACATGTGAAAAAGATGATGATGATAATAATAACAACAACAACAACAACAACAACAATAATAATAATAATAATAATAATCATCATCATCATCATCAAAAAAAAAAATTAAAAAAAACCTTACTTCCCAGATGTAAAGTTATTCTTTGCACACAAATTATAACAGTAAATAAACATCTGGAGTTACTTTATTTTAAAAGAATAAAAAAAAATTAAGTTCCATTCCATTCTTATTTTTATGAGAACAGGCTTAGGGCTTCAGAGGTCTTTTCATACCACTTTTTTCAATAGACAAGTATGTTTTAAACAGGCAGATAGTAATAAGACTCATGATGATGAGAGAGGATAGTTATGGTACATCTACACCATCATTTATTTATCAGCATTGTGACTGTGAAATACTTCGTGCTCCAAATAATGATAAATGTTATTTCCTGAGGTTGGTTGTTACAATCAGTGATTAATTTTACATGCATAGTTCTGCTACCATTGACCTAATGTTTTATTTGAACAGTTTCAACTCTGTTTTTAAACAAGTTCTTTTTTTAAAAAAAACCCACCAACTGCTTTTTAAACATAACATGCCTTTTTCTCCATGAAAAATCACTTTAAAAAAAAAAATTATTTAACGAATTTTAGTGTGATTTATAAGTTACATTCTCGAAGAGTTTCCAAGTATCATCAAAGGTGTTGTTGGAGAAAAGCATTTGATCTCTTTTCTTTATTTTGGTAATGGTGTTGATGAAAGTGAGAGCCAGGTTTTGACTTGAATCCTCAATGGCTAGTTGACAGCGGATCAGCCATAATGAGAATATGACGAAATTGGCCAGTCAGATCCAGGCGAAGTTTTTTTGTGCCTAGGCATCTTTGAGTAGATGTGATCATGTTGTAATTTATTTTAGAATTAGAGTGAATTAACTGTTTGATGCAGTTGTACTAGATGGTTTCTAGTATACAGAAGATGCCATGGCAATCTGGATTCCCAATGTCAGATTTGACAGCGAGAGGAGGAAACAATCGACCATATCATTAACATATGAAAAATCACTTTGGCTTGACTAAAAAATATTTTTAGTAAAGCAAATGATAGCTCTCCTTAAATTAACTCCTCTTTTAAAAAGAAGAATTAGTTTTTATTAATCCATAGCAAAAAGTTACAAAATGACAAAAAAAAAATGTTACAGAATGATAAAATGTTACAGAAAATAAATTATCTAATTAATACTTGCTGTACCTTTGTGAAAAACAAGATAAAAATACTGTACTAGATAAGGAAAAAAAATAATTTTATCTTCCAATTTCTTTAAAGTTTTGAGTAATAAACTTTTATAACTTTAAATAATAATTTGTAACCATATGTATGAGACATATTTGTATTATTTTCAACTCTCTATTTTGATTCCTTAGACAAAACGTACAATAATATATTTATAAGTGTATAACTTTATGTACAGAGCAAGTTATAAAAACCTTATGATAGAGTTTGGTCATCATCATCCTGTCACAAAAGAGAGGTGATAATTGATGAAGCTATAACGAAATTTATTGATTGAAATAGCATAAAATAAATATGATTACTCAAAAACAGTAAAGGGAGGGTTAAAATGATGAGTCTGTATATGGTCATAATAAAGATGGGTTGTATTAATGAGGTTTCAGGTAACAATAATGAACATGTGTGACAGGTAAAAATAAAATTTCTGGTGCTGGACAATGTCTGATTATTCAAGCTGTGTTCTCAGTACTTTTATAACATTCAAAAAGAATGTGCTGCCTAAAAAGGCATGTTAGTTTTTTTAACACTCTGGAGTGATAATTGGACATATGACAAAGATGCTCAGAGAAGTTGCATTATTATTATCTGGTAAAATCAAATATACACAGAAAAGGTAGTTTTTAAGACAATATTTAGCTTTATTACTGCTTAGCAAGCTTTCGATTTATTTTTACTATATCGTATTCATGGCATATAATGGTGTGATTAAATGGTTCTTTATATCACTGCTTAATTAACTATTCATGTATTCAACTTTAATTTAAATATTAAAATAGTCCATTTTTTAATATGGGTAGGCTTCTTTTTTGTTAATAGAAAAACGGTCACTATCTTTAGCACATTTCCACTTTCTGCTACTATATGCCATGGATATGATATAGTAAAAATATATTGAAAGCATTCTAAGCAGTAGTGAAGCTAAATGTTATTAAAAAAACTACCTTTTCTGTGTGTATTTTCATTTTACTAGATATTATGTTGGCTTAGAAAAGAAGAAAAATATTAACAATTGAATTATCATTTGAAAGTGAGATAGGCAATGCAGTTCTTCAAACTTCATCTCCATTAGCTTCTGGGGGATTGTTTACTTAAGTGCCAGTTCCATTTATCCACCATCTTCCTAGATAGATGTTTCAATTTTGAGATCAAAACAGCATGATTCATGAATAGTTCTAATTAATAAGTCATATATGCATTTTTATTTATACATTTATTTTTTGGTGCATGGTTACAATAACATTCATTTATTTGTAAGCAATCATTTTATAGCAATCACTTGATTTATATTTTAAATAGATTCTGCCTAAACAGTAAATCTTTTCCACAAAGTCAAAAGTAAGGCAAATAAAAACAGCAATATTATCATTAATATACTATACCGGACTAAATCAAATTTCTTTTTCGCATTTTCAACCGCACATGCTTTAGGTTTATTGCCTTAGTAAATATTACATATGTGTTGTATCTGAATTATTTACGACCTGAAAACTATTTTAGACTAAACAGAGAGATTTGAACTTAGGATTTTCAGTCTATATTTATTTTCCACTCCAAACAAATGATACAAATGACTATGCACATGTGAAAAAGATAAATGATTCCCAATACACATTTCATGCAAAACCAGCACTCATCAGTTGGACTATATCATAATCTCTTTCATGTATATACAATCAATGCTTTGCTTATATTAAGATTGCAATTTCTTAAATTTTAATGGACAGGTTTCAATCTTCTCATTTTCCCAACAATTCAACCATCCATTTCATTGAAAAACCAATGATTGAATGCTCAAAGCCCTCGGTGGATTTGATATTGTAGTCACACCCATGTAAACATTATGACAATCTGATAATGAGGGGTTAGATTGGTTGAATTGTTGAATGGTGAGAAGATTAAAATCTGTCCATTAAAGTTTAGGGAATTGATATCATAAGTTGAGCATTGATTGTATATATGTGTGGAATATTATGATCTGTCCCTTCTGATGAGTGCTAATTCTACACAAAATACATATATTGTGTATTATTTATCTTTTTACATGTGTATGGGGTGTCTGTTGTATGAGAGGGAGTGGAAGATGAATATAGACTGAAAATCCTAAATTCAAATCCCTCTATTTACTAAACATTCAGTATACTGAATATCACATGATCACCATTTCTTATGCTTTCTCTTAACTGTTATTAAACCAGGCAAAACTCTCTATACATATTAACACTCAGTGCAAGCCAGAGTAATCAATGGATGCCAGAAGGGTTGTGCATAAAATCCCCATCTAATGCCTACTCATCCAATATCCCCAGACTAGTTTCTGGCTTGTGGCCATCATCAGTGAGGAGCCTTGGATCTGACAGCATTGCAGCTAGATCTTAGGATCTAATGCAATCATCCAGCAGTCACTGAATATGTTAATTATATATTTTAGATTAGCTTATTAATCTCTACCACTCTCTCTCCATTGATTATACACAGACATCAACAAAAAAATATTTGACAGGTTTCTAGAGAAAAATATCAGACTGTTTTGCTGGTCTGCAGAAAGAAGGGGACACAGACTTGTGGAGTTTGCAGAATAAGAAAAACTTTATATTATGAATTCTTTTTTTGAGAAAAATGTTAAAAGAAAATGGACATGGAAGCATCCAAATGAAGGTACGGCAGAATTGGATTATATTTTGACTAACAGAAAATACATACTTCAAGACTGTAATGTTTTTAATAAATTCAACACAGGAAGTGATCACCAATTAGTATCAAAGTTGTGATTGTTAGATATAGTAATATCAAAGTCGTATGCAAATGATAATAAATCACATTTTATCTCCACTGCTTTGGTATTAGATAGAGTTAATTGCAATTAATATATATATATAATTTAACACTGTGCAGTTTGAACCTTATAAGCATATAAAATAAAAAATTATATGTGTATAAAGTATTTAAAAAAGTAGGGAGTGCCTTATAAAAAAAATTAGCAATCATTGATCCAGAAAATAATTCTCTTTATTCTCTCTCCTCTTTTAAAAAGACAAGTATTTTTTTTTATTTTGTGATAAAATGGAAAAGATGTTCCACTAAATCAGATAAGCAGAGCTAATTTGCTAAAAAAAATTAATATCTATTTGTTTGAAACATTTTGCAATGACAATATTTATACTGTGAATAAAAAAATTAAAATTTAAAAAATTAATTTTATGAATTTCTATTTTTTTTTCTTTTGTTTGGGATAAATGAAACCTCCATTTCTGAAATCATGAATACAAAAACAGGTCAATCAGTTTTCTATATAAAATCATTACAACTTTGAACTCAAACCAACTGAAAATATAAAAATGATTATTGCACAATAAATTGTATCCAAAAACATTAAGTGAGGTCCTAGAAGGATTCATGAGCACAAGATGCCATTAGCACTGGATTTGTAGATTATAAAAAGGCATTTGATCCTAAATGTATTTCTGCAGTGGTTAAGATTTTGGAACACCATGACAAAGACTCAAAATAATATCAGATTCTAGAGAATATTTAAGAACATAAAACAGCTGCTGTTAGATTAAGTCATGACACCAAGAAGAATTAATGCTGAAAAGAGGTACAATATGGTGATTCTCCATCTCTAACAGTTTTTACAGCAATTTTACAAGAAATATTTTGTCCGTTAAAATAAGAAGCTAAATTAATAAAAATGTATGGAGATTATTTAAGTCATTTAAATTTAACAGATGATGTTGTGTTTGCAAATATTGTTTCAGCAAATATTACTATAATTATTAGATGAAAGTAGAATCAATAATACACGTTATAATGTTCAATGGCTTTTCACAAAAGGAGAAAATAAAGATTGATAGTTATGAATTAAAAAGTATTTGTAATTATTAACTTATTACAAATATCTTGGTCAGGTGCTTTGGATGGAAATAACTCAATATTAAAAGGAAATATGTTTACATGTTTGAAATGCAAGGTTTTTAAATGTTTTGTTGATAGTTTAAATCCAAGACCTTGAATTCAATACAGAAATTTCAATTCACTCAACAAAATATGAAAAGGTGAAAATTGATAACAACAAGGAGAGATCATAAGTGAAATATATGAATGAGAAAATAAGTATCATTTCATGACTGAAAATATTAAGAGATTGACATGAAGATGAGCTAAGCATATTACTAAAGAGATAATATTGGGTGGACGTAAAATATGTCGGAAGAGCTCAGAAAAATTGATAATGGCTGAATATGTGTTGATGATGACATACTCTTTTGCCATAGATTTAAATCATGGTAGTTTTTGAAAATTTTTGCAGGTTTTTAAAAATTTTCAAGCAAGCTTATATATTTTTTAAAGGTAAATAGCCCTTAGATGACCAATTAGAGATATTACCATTGATTTGTAAATAGATATCTAATTATTTTTAATTACACGGAAAGAAAAAAATCTGTAAGAATTCTGTTCAATCAACAATTAAACATTCTGAAAGATAACGATTTCTTCTTAAATCATTTTTTCCCTCTGTTACATGATGCAGGTTTAATGGAATTCTAATCTATGTGGTGTTTATATATATATATACACACACTCACATATACAATTTTTCCTTACATTTCACTTCCGCAAATTTTATCCATCTCATACTGGGTCTTCTTTTAAGTGTATTACTATCTCTTGGGATCCCGTTTATGTTTTTCTTAGGATTCACTTTAAAACTTTAGTTGATTGTTTGCATATCATGGCAGAAATTGTATAGTTATAATAATCCTTGTTATCTCTTAATGAGAAGTCATGAAAATTGGAAATATGTTCTAAATATTGAGATGCTATAGTGTGTTAATAAATTAGCAAATAATAGACAAACTACCATGATGATCATTAAATGTTATCGCGGAGCGTAGGATTCTGTTTCCTAGTGACCATCTACCTGCCTCCGTATACTCAAATACGTGTTCATTTTAAAATGCACTCCTTTCTCTCGTCACCGGAATCAATGCATTTTAGTTAGTACTACGTAGATGGTAGGAAATCAGTAATTATTATATACAGTATAACAATTAAGTAGTTTATATAACTAAACATTTAGTTTGATTTTTGTAAAATCTAACTCAAGCTTCTGTATATGGGATATACGTTTATTATTAAACGTCTTAATTTTCAACTATTGACGAAGTACAGACTTTTCGAAAGTTTTTTTTCTTCATGTGTCAAATTATCGGTCGGGAAGCAAACCCGGAACAACGCTTCGAAGTTTACGCCTTTTCCTAAGCATGGGGACAAAACTTGTCCCCATGCTCAGTCTATGTACTTCAACGTGGGCCAATAGAAAATAAGCAATTAAATATCTTTCTCATCTTAATTAAAATCACAGTTAGAAGAAGCTTAGTCAACTCCGTTTTATTCTCATAACATTTAATGTTGAGTCTGTTTAATATTGAAAATCCTCGAATTAATAATCCAATTCTACTTGGCGACGCAAAACTATTGACGTGGCAGCAATGAATGGAATTTTATTAAAAATACAACATTAGAGATTAAATAAGGACTAACAGTTATAAAGCTAGGAAAAAAATCAAACCGACAGATTTAAACCATTTTTTTTTTTTTGTGAAGGAGGGTAACTGTTGATCGTAAAGTGGTATTATCCTTGACCCATTATTAATAAATTTGGGTTATTGCAATAAAGGCATCACAGGTTAGTGTTCTTTAGCTATATTTTATTAATTGGCAAAACAGGTAAAACGCAAAATTTATAATGGGAACTATTTACTCTGGTTGCTTTGCATAATTAATATATATTATTTTATTAGGATTTAATCAATTTCTCCGTTATTTTTTTTTACTAGCTATTAAATATGGAGGGCGGGAAGGAAAGTATAAGCGCTTATAAATGAAAAATATAACAGTAGATTAATATTAAAGCATCTCCATATTTGGGAGCAATCTTAAAATCTGTAAAGTTATTTTAGTAGGCATAGATCGGAAACTGATTAATTTATAATGGAGGAAATAAATAGATTATCGAAATGATCGGAAATCAGCCAACTAATCTTGTTGCATTTTAAAGTACATCAGTAATGGGACTAGCGAATCCGCTTTGTCGTACCCACGACATAGAATTCAAATCTGGGTGCAACATGGATATTTTTTTTGGTAACTTAAATGTTATTTTTTCTAATAGTCAGCCATAATCAAATTGCTACCTATACAATTGACTGACAATAATAGATTTCAAGCTATTAATTATGAATTGGTTAAAGGCGGGAAGCAAAACTTTCCTAGCAACTGGCAATTCATTTGTGGGGCCCATGGAAGTCAAAATAGGTTCATGAAGGGAAACATTTAAATTTTTTTTACAAAACCAAATTTTAAAAAAAAACCAACAACAATATATTCTATACTTTGTATGTATAGCAAAACAGCCTTGCAACCTTGTTTGACAACCATTATTAATCTGAACAATCAGTGAACAGTTATTTATCTAATTTATTGAATTTTTAATTTCATTACTTATTTATTTAGATTTGCAAGTTTATTTTCATTTCGTTTATGAATATATTTTATATTTCATTTCAGTTTATGAATGATTATGAAATGTCATCTCAAAAATTTAGACTCAAAAACACAAGGAAAAACAGAAACGTAATGAGATTAATAAAAAGGGGCAACAAAGGCTTCTTCAATCTGGTGTTAAATGCAAAACAGGCGAAACTAAACAAAATGAAAACAAAATCAGAATAATGTGAGACAAATGCAAAACAGAACCAAAAATCAGAATCTCCTGAAGCCAGTTTGGCTTTTCAAGAAACATCAAATCAAATAAATTCTCAATTTAAAGATTTAGAGAAACAATTGAATATTAGTGATGAGAGTATTTCACTATCTACAGAATCTGTGCATGGCAGACAGTGAGAGAAGAGTAGATCAAATAATGGAATTGATATTGGACTTCTTACAACAGAGGTGCCATCTCAATTGGATATAGAAAACTTATTAAAAACCATACTGGCTTTTTTAAAATGTTTCCTAAGATATAGATAATCAGGTTTTTCTCTAAAGTATTCAAACATTTCAAAGTTTAAATGGTGAAAAATATGATCATGATTAGCTTGTCCGGAGTGAAGTTAGGCAACTCTTTAGTTTGCTTTCCTTGTCAATTATTTTAGAACAAGGTTTGTTGCAGCATTAGCTCAGTATCTAACAAAAGGATGGTCAGCAGCCAAAAAGAGACAAAAATGATGTATTAACATTTCAGAACATGAGAGAAGCAATAATAATATGCAGTATTATCTAGTTTGGCAAGTATTAGAAAAATGCTTGTCATCTGGAAAAGTCATTGACAGTTTATTGGAGACATAAATTGAAACAATCTGTCAAATGGTACATTATGAGATGAATCATTGATGTTGTACTATTCCTTGATGAATAGAGGCTTGCTTTACATGGCAGTTTCCAACACATTGGTGAAAAAGACAATGGAAATATTCTAGGAGTCATAGAGTTGTTGTCTCATTGGGATCCAATTCTAACAAAACGTGTTGCAAGTCAGAGAGTTACAAGAAAAGGGAGAATGATTTCAAGTACATTACTTCTGTGCCGATTCCCAAAACAAGTTAATTGCTGAATGTTCCTCACTTGTAATGCAACACATGTTGGAGGAAAGAAAAACTGCAAAGTACTTTGCTGTTATTGTTGATTCCATACCAGATTCATCTCATGTTGAACAAACCTTTCTTTTGTGTTACATAATACCATATGAAAAACAGTATGAAATTGTAGAAAGATTTTTAGTTTGTTGACACAAGCCACAAAACAGAATATGACATAGCACAGATGATAGTAGAGACATTGAAAGAACATGATATACCACTGTTGAATTGTCATGCACAGGACTATTATAATGCAGCCAACATGGCAGGAAAATATGAAGGTACACAAGCAAGAATACTTGATCAATATGAAAAAGCTTTATTTGCACCATGTGGATGCCACATATTTAATTTATGTGGAAATGATGCTGCAGACTGCATTCCTGAAACCGTAACGTACTTTGAAACTGTACAAATTGTTTACAACATTAGATTTAAACCACATGATGGGAAATTTTGCAGAAGGGTATTGGTTTCTTCACAACATGTCTAACACACAATGGTCAGACTTTGTAAAGTATAAAGCTTTTTGTAGCCCACCTACCAGGCATCAAATTTGCATTAGAAAATCTCTTGGGAATTGAACCTAACTGCCCATCACATACTTCGTTTGTGTGATAATGTATGTTGTATGATACAGAGTATTAATTCCAGTTGATATCTGTAACAAGGTTATTCAGTCCAGAAGTGCAATGCTGGATGTCAAAATGTCCAACTTAAAAAGCTTGATAGAACTAACAAATCTTTGGAACAGCTGGTAAAGTATGTGGAGTGAAGCTAAGCATGTTGTTTCTAATTTATGTATAGAAATGAAACTCTCTGGAACTCTGGGTCAAGCAAAATGCAAAAGGAAGAGAGGTTCCATGATGAAGGTGCTACAGAAGAGGCAGATTTGTCAAAATAAAATATTTCCTGAGAAAGCATACTTCAGAAAGTCTGACTTCTATGTAATATTGGACAATGTTACTGATGAACTGACTTTATTTCAATACTGCCGTGAACACTTTTGGGAAGTTCAGCTTCTCTGAAAGTATCTATCAATTCCTCAAGATGAACTGAAAGAAAAGTTGAAATTACTGGCAGATAAATATCCCACTGATATCACTGAAGATCTTGTAATGGAGAAGTCATTCACGATCTGATCATCAAACAAATTTTAAGAGTCCCAACTCTAGCCATTAGCTACTTATTTGCTTGAAGGGATACAAGCTGGAAGGAATCTTTCCAAATACATGTTTGCCTCTGTTTTCTATTAACAATTTCATTAACAATTTCTGCACTGTTGACTCTGCAGAGTGCTCAGTCAGCAAACTAAAGCCACTAAAAAATTATCTAAGATTGACTGTCACAGGGGCGACTGGTAGGTTTGTTCAAGGCTCAGTATTGGGTATGATCTTGTAAAAATAATTGATTTTGACATGAATCACAATTTTTCCAGCCCAAAGGCTAGAAAAACACCTTTGTTTAGCAAATATAAATGTCATTATATCTTAACTATAATAACTTATGAGCTTGTAATCAATCTAGTATTAAATTCATTGCTTTATGCATATTGTTCTCTTATCGTTTATATATTAATGTATATTATTGTTTTTATTATCCTTATAGAAGTATCTGTCCTCTTTTTAATATGTTTGCAAATATGTTTGAATGTAATTAATAAATGTGCAATTATTATGATATTGATTTGTGTAGTGGTGGTGGTGGGACAATTAATCTTGTTCCAGCACTTAATAATCCTCTCAGCACACCTGGTAGTAAGTAAAAACTTCATCTTTACAATTCTTCCAATTGATGAACTATGATGCATTTGCTTTGCAGTTTACTATTTAAGACCGGTATATCTTTTTTTATCTCTATATATAACTTCTTTTTTTTTAATTGAAAGGTATTGTAATTAGGCTATTGTGAAATAATTGGATTCATTTCATTATATCTGGCTAAGACTTGAATTCATTTAAAATTCTGATATGATGTATAATGTTTATATTAGATTTGATTATGTATTAGAGTAAAATGTAGTGAGAATATATGTATAAAAAGACAAAAAAATTACATAAGTTATATACAAGTAAATAATCATGCAGAAATGAGGTGTACATATAAATTGTAAGTATAGTGTAAAAGTGCACAATGTGGTGCAGACCATTAAAAAGGATACTGAAAATGGATATAATAATTATGCTAATCATGTACCAAATTACATTGAAATAGATTATGTATATATTGAGTCAAGCTGGTCTCATGTGATGTGATGTGATATACTGTGACTTCTCCTTAAACAGAGTCAGAAATCTCTCAGCAGCTATGCCCAGAGAAAACTGTTAGCCACTTTACCTTCCTTTTCCATTGTCCACCCTAAGTTTTCCCATAATATGCTCCATCCCATTTCCACAACATAATCTTTGTCGACTCCATGACCTTCATATTTAAATCCCCCTTATTTTTTCGCAAACCTAGCATAAAAACCAATAACTTGCTTTCTATACAATCACTTTGTTCATATTTAACCTTCCATAACCTCATTATTTGTACCCTTTCTGCTTCCAAACATTTACATTGAAGTAACAGATGCCTAATATTTTCTATGCCTTCCTTACACAACTTAGCAGACTAAATCACCCATATTTTTTCCATTTACGTGTATATTCCCTTGTTGCTAAAGATCCCGTTCGAGCCTTAAACAATAAACTATTTTCCTTACTATTATCATAAATTAACTCACACCCAATGTTCCATTTACTTCTATATATCTTTCAACTCATTTTACTCTCCATACTAGTTCTCCATCTTTCCAACTCCCTATTCTTTATTAATGCATCTATTCTTCTATCCCACTCCTTCCCACTATAACACTCAACAATCCTCCTAACATAATCATCCCATCTTTTGTACAAGTATACTGACCTAACTTCTTTATCCAAATCTTCTGCATACCACATTACCTTTCTCACCCATCTTGTTGCCTGCCCTTTACTTGTAATTCAATTAAATACTATTTTGGCTATTCTTTTATTATCCATAAACTGCAATCTACCGAACATTTTCAATTTGCTTTTTGCATCCCTCATATAAAAACTTGACCATCCCATTTCTTATTGAATTGCCTCTTTTGCTGTCCACACCTCAGCATTTAATTCATGGCTTCCTACTTCCCTTTGTACTTTTTCTAAGCAATCTAATACCCCTTTACTAACACATAATGCATCATTGCCGTATGTTAACCCTGCTACTGCCACTCCCATACAATTCTAGCTGCATCATATTTATTATATGAAAACACTGTTAATTTCTTTATCAATCCCTTTCTTTTCTTTGCTTCATTTATCAATTTTTTCTCCCATTCATCCAAGCAATTTTTTTTATTACTCAAGATGATTCCCAAATAACTATATCTGTTTACCACACTTAACTTTACATCCCCCAATAAGAATTCTTTGTCTTCTCTTTTCCCCAGTATTCACCATCATTATATTTGATATTTCTTCACTAAATTTAATCCCCATATCTTTACCCACCCTTGCGCATGTCATCAGCATAACTTCCATATCTTCTCTTTCTGCACACAAAAAGACATCATCCGCAAAAAAAAGACCCGACAATGTATATATTCTCTTGCCACTTGTTAATGGTATCTCTATCCCTCTTCCTAGACTTTCTATTGCTCTCTCCATTTTACTCAAATACAACACAAACAAAATAGGTGACATAGAGCATCCTTGCCTAGGTCCCACCCCATTTTTAACTTTAACTGATTCTATATCCCCTAATTGATATGTATAGTAATTATTTTCATATAATTTTTTAATAACACCCACTACAGCTTCATCCATTCCAGATTTGCTAAACTTATTCATAATCTATTTCTATTCACTCTATCATATGCCTTCCCTATATCTATAAAACTCATATATGTCTACCTGAATTTACACTCATATCTATAAGTTGTGTAACTACAAATAAACTATCTTCTATACGCCTATCTGACCTAAAACCTCCTTGCATTTCCCCCACTACATTATTTTCTTCCATCCATTTTGCAACTCTTCCAGCCACCATATATGAAAAAACATTATATAAAACTGATGTTACTGCTATTGGTCTATAATTATTTCACTTTCTATGATCCTTACTTTTCCTTTAAATAATAATCTTATTTTTGTATTACTCCAACTACCCGGAAAAACTCTCTTCTGTGCCATCTTATTAAAACATGATAGTAACTTTACTTTTGCCCTATGCCCCAAATTCATTACCATTTCTGCTGCCTATCCATCTAATCCTCTTGTTCTTACCACTTCTCAGTTTCTTCCCTGCCTCATTCAGTTCATTTTCTGTAAACGTAATATTCCCATTACTATATGCTTTCATATTTTTTATCCCTCTGTCCTTCACATCTAACATCTTTTCTATATTCATTACATAACTATTCAATATTCTCTCTAATTCTTCTCTAGAGCTACACTCTATTCCCTCCTTATCCAGTAATACTATCTCTCTCTCCCCTAAATTTCTCCTTTTAATGTAATTCCAAAATTTTTTACTCCCATCTCTTCCATTTTTATTAATATCATCCAATAATTTACTATTTAGATTCATTCTCTCTCTATAATTATCTATTTTAGCTAACTTCTTCTTTTCTAAGTACTTTTCCCATTTAGCATTAATTATAAATTTATTAAACGCACATTGATTACGTAAGTAATATTTACTGAGGCTATAACCTCGACAATATGCATATAACATGCGATAGTAGGGACCTCTACAGGTGTTTTAACCACAAGCTGAGGCTATAACCTCGACAATATGCGTATAACATGCGATAGTAGGGACCTCTACAGGTGTTTTAACCACAAGCTCCAGAGCGCAAGCTTGTGTTTAAAACACCTGTAGAGGTCCCTACTATCACATGTTATATGCATATTGTCGAGATTATAGTTTCAGTAAATATTAGCATTAATATCTTTTTCACTCTCTTTGTTCTTAATAGCACACTTATATTCTCTACATGCGTTTTTCCTCTCTTTTACACTTTTACTAACTCTCATTTTTCTATTACTTTTATTCTTCTGAATATTCTCACCTAAAACCCTATTTGCCACTTTTTCTATTTCATCACACCAGTTCTCATACTCATTTCCAATCAACTCTTCCATGGTTTCTTCAACTTGTATTTTATACTCTTCTAACTTATTCTTATCATTCACTCTCCATCTACATCTTTCACAATTGTTTCTACTTTTATTCATATTTTCCATCACATTACTAACCATTTCAATTACAACAAAATTATGATCACTATTACATACTCTCTCTTCATTATCAAACACCTTAATTTTCCGTACTTTATTCATTCCCTCTTTCTCTACCAATATATAATCTATTGTGTGGGATATATTATTCCTAGACCATGTATATTGTCCCTCATAAATATTAGATAAGTTTCCAATGCTCAAATTTACTCTCTGACAAAATTTCTTCAAAAGCTGTCCATTCTTATTGTCTACATCATCAATTTCTTCAATATGCCCATCATATCTCCTATAACCATTATTCTCTTCCCCTTTTCTTTAAAACTCTTTATATTCTTAACTAGGCACTCATATATGCTATTGTTCCATTCCATTATAGTTTGATTATCGCCAGTAGCTATATAAACTATAGCCACCATCCATTCTTGTTTTCCCAACCTTATTTCAAACCACAAATGTTCTTGACATTTAGCAGTATTTAAATATTTTTTTGATATAACACCTATACCACCACCCTTTTTTTCTTTCTCTTTTCTATTTATACCCTGCCATACCAAATTTTCCAAAACAGGTTCTTCTTCTCTTAGATGTGCTTCCACTACTGCTAATACCTCAAGCTCTTCATTTTCAATTGCTTTGTTTAATTCCTGCCACTTTTCTGGTCTCCTACCACCTTGCATATTCAAATACCCAATTTTTACAATTTTTTCTTTCCTAACTACTCTTTTATAAATTTTTTTTATTCTTTCTTCTCCATTATGCTTATAAATAACTTGCTTACCGTTAATTTTACAGACCCATTCCCTCTCCACATCTACTTTTATATCTAAATCAACTGCCCTTTGTTTAATCCTTACATCCCATCCATTCTTTTTTTTAATAACACTAAAATTTAAAATCCCACCCCCCATATTTATTATATGAAACAGCTCCCTCTAGTGCATAAAATAAAACATTTGATATATATTTTTAATAAATATATTTATTTATTTAATACATATTTTTCTTATCCTATGATCATTTCTTTGTTCAGTAAGTTATTTAAAATTTTTTTGTTCAGTAAATCATTTAAACAAGCCTTCAATAATTTTAATGTGCAGTTTTCGAGATTTGATTCAGGCACCAAAATTGATCAGTCAGGCCCTGTGTTGAGTGTGTAAATTATACATGTGATGTAAAAGTGAACAAATAAATTACAAAGACTTGTAAAAAGGGTATTAAAAATGGATTTAATAATTATGCTAAGGTTATAGCTATTAGTTAGGAATGTTAATTACCCTAATGCAAAGTTCTCAAAAGTGATTTCCTGAAGTCTAGAAGATCCAGTCACTGCAGAGAACAAAAGGGCAAGAGTATATAAATCTATCCAGAGAACACAAATGATTAAAGTATATAAACTCAAGTGTAATTAAACTATATGAATTTTGTTTTGAATGGACTCAAGAAACAATTCCTTTAAATTCAGATATCTGCCTTTGAAGGTTAGAAAGTATGTTTGGGAAAATTATGCACGTTGCCCAACATCATTATTTTGAGGAGCCTTCGGATTTTATTTTGTACTGTTAGATTTAATGTATTTAGTTTATGACATTTTACATTTTAGAAAATGAGTCTCTACAATGTGGTATATGACTTTCCAGTATGGCAGCATAAATCCTATGAGAAACCAATGTGTATTATATGTATAAATGAACATTGTTGAAATTGTACATTACTAATTTGTTTAAGAAGACTATAAAAATAATAATATGTGACATTCAAATACTTAGTAGTGAAATAAGCATTTAGTGGTATTATTTGGTTAGTCAGAAGCAATTATTTTTGTTATATCACTCAGTTGAGAACTTTGAGCTCTTGAGACCATTACTATCACTTAACTAAGCATCCAGGAGACTTTATGCTCAACAAATCTGCCATTTGTACAGGGGTTGAGAGGGTAGGAACAGCAAAACTTACTAATGATGATGATGTTCATTTCATTCATTGTTGCTTGATCTCTGAAAACTTCAAAGTAAATAAACTTGTGTTAGCAGATCTGAAAAAATAGAGAGCAAAAGATAGTGTAAATATTGAGAGGAATTTAAAGTTTTGATTATTTGCCTGAAAGTTTGTGATTGTGGTATATTATTAGATGTGATATGTTGGATTATTTCCATCATCTATGAGTGAATGTTGAATGTACAGAAAATTTTAAACTTTATTTAAACTTTTCAAATACAAACAATTTGTTAGTAATAACACACAATTAGACAACACAGGTTAGTAATTACACAATGTTTTTGAGTATTATTATTATCCATTCTTCTTCAGATGTTGCTGGCCTGATATGCACAATGACAGTATTTGCATAGAAGTTGAACTTGCACCTTTAGATTTTTTAATATTGAATTTAAGGCAAACGCTGTAACTAACTGAGCTATTCTGTCAAAGAATGGAGAATAATACTACACGAAATGTTGTGAAAATTCTAACCTGTGTTGTCTAATTGTGTGTTATTACTAACAAGTTGTTTGTATATGAAAAGTTTAAATAAAGTTTAAAATTTTCTGTACATTCAACATTCACTCATAGATTATGGAAATAGTCCAACATATCACATCTTATAAAGTTTTGAAATTCTCATATAAGAAAAAAATATGTAGATGACTTTAATAAAGAAATCACATTATTCTTAAAAATATATTAAGGATAATTTGGAAAAAATTAGGGATTCAAATACTGTATATTAACATTTAAGATATTTTAATAAGTTATTCCTAGAATTTGATCTACAAGTGCCAAATTTTAATTGTGCTCTAGATTATCTGAAGAGAGCTGGTTCAGCCACAAATGCATTTTGGGGATCACTTAACTTTTTAAAGTGTCTTCATTTATGTATGGTGGAATATATGTTTTAATATTCAATTTCCATACATCTTAATTAAGTTTTTTGCTTCATAAATGTTTAAGGCCTGGACGAGGAGTGGTGAGCTGTAGTCAACGAGACTGTAAATATTTAACTTACAATATATGTCTGTAGACAAAACATGTTAGATGGACTTTTTTTTTGGTTATCACATCTATTTTTGATGAACTAAGTAAGACAAGTCATTACTTAAAACAGAAAATCTCTTTGTCCTACTCCAGTTCTGTTATCTAATGAAAGCTTGAATAATCAATAGATATTGGTGCTTAATAAATCCCTAAATAGTGATATCCTATTTATATCTCCAAATTAGGTTTTTGAATACTCAAGTTTGCACTAGGTGGCAGGACTGGAGTAAGAAAAGAAGATTTCCTACTTAAAAATAATGTGTAGATAGAGGGCATGTAATGTTTTATTGGTTATTATTCTAAATAAATATTTAAAATATTTTTTTCACCTTTTTATTTTTGGTAGTCTCATTTAACATTAATAAAATGTGATATTTTTCTTAAATGCGTTCGTAGTGTGTTACCATTGATAAACTTAATGTACATCAATTAAAATAACAATCTTGTCATATAAAAATTATTGGATTAAGTATGTATGCACAGGCACATATATAATAAATTAAAATCTATGTAGATGAATAAATATTATTGTATAAATATATTTCTTAATAGTTAGATAAATTTTTGCTATAAAATTTACATGCCAGGAAGGTAGCTACCATACAGTAAACATCAACACTCTACAAGCCCTAATGAATTAGAATATTCTATTTCACCAGGACTTATGTTAGACCAAAGTGATTTTTTGCTAACTAATCATTGATATATGCTTTAGTAAACTAGGTGTATAGTATTTGTTATTATGTTACAGCTATTACATATTTAAAATTTACATGTATAAAACATTTCTCAACTTTCTCAATGTGGTTTTAACATATGCTTCTCTTCAGCTTAGATTACAGCAGCCATCTATTGTAAACTTCAATCAATGGATGCATGATAGATGACCTGTAATATTCACATCTCTAGACCTGTTTCTGGCTTCTGCCACTATCTTATATTGTACATAAGTAAATTTCTTCCAGTTTTCTTATAATAAAGACTGTATAATTGTAATTAAATGAAAACTATATGTAGATAGAAATAAATAACAGAAAAGTTAAATTGTCTTTTTAAAAAATTCACATAACAAGATTAAAAGATTAACATGTTTACCAATAAGTTTAATTAATTAATTAATTCTTCAGAAATCCAAAAAATTTGCCCAATTTGAAATAAATAATAATTATGGAATCTGAAATGAATTGTTTAACATTTGAACAGAGAGCTATCTGAATATCTATGGAGCAAAAGAACAGCTTTAATCACTTCAGTCAAGCCGAAAATTTGGAAAAATCTAAGGAACCTTTACAGATTACACTGATTTTATTATTGTTTAGAAGTTATTTATTTATAATTATTTAAATTATTGTGCAATGTATATGTATATCTTAGATTTCAGTTTTTTGTCCTAACACTTGTTAATAAATAGTTAAATTAGTGTGGCTTAATTTTGTGTATATGTAAGAGAAATTCAGTTTTATATTTAGTGGTAGAAAAAAGGGTCTTTTAAATAATAAATTTGATAGAAAACACCTAAGTATAAAAAAATAATAAAAGAATTCGAGCCACAACAGTCAATCAATGAGGATTTAAAACTGTGATGAATGCAACCAATCGTGCAGCTGAAATTTATTATATGCCGCTGGAACTTGGAGATTTTATATATATGGGTGATATTTTTTTAGCAAATCTGATTTTTTTGCTCTAGCTAATCATTCAGCTATTTTTGGTAAATGAGTGTTTAGCTATAATTACCTGGAAGAAAAAGGTTTCAGGCTAATTTAGGTTAATGTAGATTCCTTTACTGCTGATGAAAATATATATTCCTATAGATAGAGAACTCACAGTTTATCCCCATTCTTCAATAAGATACCTTTCATATGATAAGTGATGTCAGATTTTATTATTTCATTAAAACAACAATTTATTTTAGTTTTTTTTTTTAATTATTTGAATAAATTTTAATTAGCTCTTATATTTATAACCGCATTATAAATAATGAAATGCTTCTTATTCCCATAATATTAAGATGTCTCGATTATTACTTAAACTAACATGAAGTAAATAAACATTCAAACTTTAATTTAAAAATCATTATTGACATTACCTAGAGCAGGGATGCCCAACCCGTAGCTCGCGAGTCACATGTGGCTCGCGTAACTGTTTAATGTGGCTCGAATTGCACTCTTCAAAAAAATTGATAAAATATTTTATGATCCTTGATGGCACATGCACACACTAAAAAATAAACATTTTTGCAATACAAACAATAACGATATGCAGTGTCAGGTTTCACATTAAATAAAATATTTTTTTCCTGTAATTGTAATTTATATGTATGTTACCAAATTTTTAATAAATAAAATGTATTTACATTTTTTTTTCTTTTTAACATATTACACCATTTTTTTTTTTTTTGCTGTACACGTTTGGTTTGGTGCTATATATATATTGTGTTTAGTGCTCTTGTATATATTGTTGTTTTTATCGAGAAAGATCCTTGTAGACGTTTGGTTTGGTGCTGTATATATATTGTGTTTAGTGCTGGAAATAGTTTTTATCGAGATAGATTCATGTACACGTATATATTTTGCGTATATATCGATGTTTAGTGTTGTAAACAGTTGTTTTTATCCGTGTACACGTATATATTTTGCTGTATATATATATATTGATGTTTAGTGCTGTAAATAGTTGTTTTTATCGAGATAGATTCGTGTACACATATATATTTTGCTGTATATATTGATGTTTTCATCGAGAAAGATCCGTGTACACGTTATTTTGGCCACATTAGAAACGGCGGATTGATACCAATGTGAATAGGCCGCCCCCCCCCCCACCTATCTCCCTACATTGCAGGTTTAGTACCCAAGTACCATGTTTATAAATGTAATATGAAAAATATAATATATAATTGTGGCTCCCCAAATTTTTTTAAATTCTCAACTGGCTCGCGTCAAGTTAAAGGTTGGGCACCACTGACCTAGAGTAACATATCTGAATCTATTTAAATTTGAAATTACTTCTAAAACCTAATTAAAACAGGCAAAACTCTCCATACAGTAGTGCCACTCAGTGCCAGTCAGAGAGATCATGTGATGTTTAGTGCTTACTTCCAAAATCGTAAATAGCGAAACCAGCAGACGATCAAGTTGTTGTTTTTTTTTAAAATAATCTTCACGCTATAGAGCATAACGTTCTTTTTAATATTATAGTAATAAAATATCAACATTTAATTAAAAACATCAATAAATTATTCCATCTGTTATTGTTTGATAAAATGTCTAATAGAATTGGTATTATCCTATCTATCTGATTATATGCTATCTAAGAGCAGATGATTACGATTAAACATTTATTATTGATTGGAAAATAATTAGTTGAAACAATATCAATGTTTTACACTGATGTCACATTATTTATTAAAGATAAACAATTGTTTCAATGGCTGAGTAGGTAGCTGATGAACTAAAGATTTTGGTTCAATTTCCTTTTCGATATTTATGGAACGTCTGCACAATATTTAACCACTAACAGCATAGTGGAACCTTATAAACTGGACAGAACTCATATATAGAAGTGGACAACAACATTATTACTGAACCTAAAATAATAAATGATTGACATTAATGAGGCATAATATATACTAAGTATGATTATAAATAAAAACTTTTGTCTAAAGATACAAACTGATTCTACTTCTCTAGGCAATAATTTTTCTCCCTTGTTGAAATAAAATTAAAAAATGCATTATTATAACAAAGATATATGATACTAAGTTTGAGATTCTCAAAATAAGATGTATAGATTTTTTTTTTAAGGAAATAATTTCTAAGTTTTTAGGAAGCAAAAATCCAAATTGTCCAAAAATATAAAATTTTAATTAAATTTTTATATAACAATGCATGCATCTTAATGATATAAAGAACATAATTATTCATTATATCATTGAGCCCTTGAGTTTCTAGTAGCTGAGATCTGTAGAAGGTGTTGGTAATTTGTAACTTGAGTATGAAAATACATTTGATATCTTTTTATTTGAAGCTTTTTGTTCAATAATCCAAAGTTTGAAATATGAGAAAAAAGGCCCAGCAGAAAATGGAGGAAAATGAAATGTCATCATAGCCTAGTCATAAGGCTGCTTTGGAACATATTAAGTTTTTATCCAGCTTATATTATTTGGTCATAGTAATATATATTCTCCAATTACAAAAGTCTCTGACTAGACAGTAAGTAAATTTAAAATGAGAGTAGCTCTCCACTTGTGTGCTATCTACTGGAAGCTTTAAGCAATCAGTGATTGTTCTAATTGAAGAATGCTGATTTTGTCAAATATTGTGTGAACTAAAGAATTGATTTCCTGTTATTAATAGATAAAGTTAAAAACACATGAATTAGCATCATAACATTAGTTTTTGATTTAACGGACTATTTTCTAATTGAATTTTTTAAAGTTTTAATTTATCTGACCTTGCTATTAGCTTTGAACAGAAGGAAAATACCACTGAGTTGGGTCCTATTAGATAAGAGCCATGAATTGGTCTTGGAGATTTGGCTGCATGGCCATCAGTGCTCACTGATGTTATTTATTGTGGCTTCCGGATTATCATTAGTAAAAAAAAAAATTCACAGAACATAATTAATTTTTTCAACTTATCTTAATTATGCTTCTCAAGTTTTCTCCACTCTACTCCTGAGACATCTACAGTAATCTTAATTAGTCAATGAGCACAATAAAAAAGACTATTAAGTTTACATCCCATGTTTTCACTGATAATGTAGATATAATTTAATATATACTGATTAAATGCAATATAGCTTTCATATCTACTATAGCATTATCTGTTATTGCATTTATTTGCAATTAAAAAAAAGTGTAAACAAAGCAAAATTTTTTTTTTTTTAATTTACTTGGATAATGTAACCATTTCATTTTATTTATTAGTTTTACCGAATATTTATTTTCATAAAGTGTTTGACTGTAAATAATTTTCTATAGTTTCATAGTAAATATATAATACAAGAGCTTTAAGTATAGTATTTTTTCTAAATTATAGTACAGTGTAACTTTGATATCTCATATTTTGTTCCAAATCATTAAGTATGTGTCATGAATTGTAAATAATAACTCTTGTTGTGCTTATAAGCTTTTCTATTATATAATATGTATAGATTATTGTCTCTCTTGTATATGTACAGTACTCTTCATTACACACACAATACATTTATATATCATTATTGTTAACCATTATCAATCCACTGCAGAATGGTCTCCAAATTCAATCCATATCCACCTAGCTGCTCCTCTTCACATTATCCCTGCACTTTCTTATTTCATCCATACATCTTATATGTGGTCTCTTTCTGGGTCTTTTACAATCTCTTGGAATCCAGTTTGAGATTTAAATTGTCCATTTATTATCATCTCTTCTAGCAATATGTCCAGTCCAGTTACATTTTAGTTTTTTAATTCTTTTAACAATGTCAGTAACATCTATTTGTTTTCTTACCCATGTATTGCATTTTCAATCTCTTTTTGTTGTTCCTAACATACCTTTTGAAACAGGTAAATTTCCTTTTAATATTAAGTTATTTCTAGCAAAAACCCTCCAACCAAGTTTAATTCTATGATTAATTTCATTGAGTATATTTCGATCTGTAGTAATGATCTGACTAAGGTATTTGTAGTTGCACCTTTTTTGAGAAAATCCATTGAACATTACTTTAGGCTTTTTCACATTTACCTTTAGTCCTACTTTTTTACTTCCATCTGACAACTTGCAACATTTACTGAAGCTCTGAAGCATTATTTATAAGAATAATTACATCATCTGCAAAATCTAAATGACTTAAATAATTTTCTTTTTCTTTTACTCCTTTAGCTTTCCATTTTAATCCACAAAATACATCTTGCAGCCCTGCTGTAAAAAGTTTTGGAGATATGGAGTCACCTTGTCTTACACCCTTCTCAATGTTGACTTTTTGAGTATCATTATGTAATCTAATTGTTGCTGTTGCATTTTTATAAATATTCTTCAAAATATGACAATATCCTGGGTCTATTAAAACAAAAAAAACTCACTATATATATTGCCACATACAGCAAAGAGGTTGAGGTCATGTGATGTTTATATCCTGGGTCTATACTTCATGATCCAATGTTAATCACTAAAGAAATGCTTATAGAATCAAATGCCTTTTCATCATCTATGAATTGAAAGCATAATGGCAATTCATATCCATTGGTCCTTTCTATAACTTCTCTCAATACTTGAATATGATCTATTGTACTAAAACCACTTTTAAATCCAGCTTGTTCTTTTGGTTGATCGAAATCTAATGTTCTCTGTCAGACAAGTTATAATTATCTTAAAAAAAAAATTGTATGAAACTGATAAAAGTCTAATAGGTCTGTAATTTCTAATATCTTCTTTATCATCTTTTTTAAATATTAATATTAATACTGCATTCTTCCAATCATCTTTATCATTTAGACATTTGGTATATAACTTTGCCAAAAAAATTTCTATTTCTTCATCTTCTTATTATATATCACTTATAATTCCATCATTATCTGGAGTTTTTCCCTTCTTTATAAATTTAACTGCATGTCTCACTTCTTTATTTAAAATCCTGGGCAATTCAGAAGATAAAATAGTTGTAGCAGATACTTGTTCTTTATTATTATATAATTCTTGATAGAAATCTGCTACCCATTTCATGATGTCATCTCTCTTTTTAGTAATAATTCCATCTTTTTTCTTATTGCAGATGTAAGTTTTCTACCAAAACCAAAATGTTGTTTTATACTCTTGAGACTTATTTTCTTCTAAAGCTTTCCTTACTAGTTCACAGTTATACTTTCTTATATCATCAACTCTTTTTCGCACCATTTTAAAAAATTAGAGACATTCAATCCTTAATACATCATTTTTACATATATCTTCAAATTCTTTCTTTTAAGCCAATAAACATCACATGATCACTACATATAGAGAGTTTTTTCTATTTTAATTCCTTCTTTTCTTTATAAATTCTCTAGTCTCAGTAGAAATGCTTCTTTTTTCTACCAGTTATTTTTGCTGCAATTTTTACAAGTGCATCCGTTATTTTCCTATTAATCTCATTCAATTTGGAATCTTTGCAAGTTCTAATTTAAATTCATTAGAATGCTTCTGAAGATTAGAAAATATCAACTGTAAATATTGTTTTTCTTAATAATTTTTGTCTCCAGTTTTGCATTAACTTATATCTTACTAATCAATGATCACTTCCTGTGTTAAATTTATTATGAACATTACAATCATAAAATATGTATTTTCTATTAGTCAACATATAATCCAATTCTGCTGTATCTTTATTTGGAAGCATCCACGTCCATTTCCTTTTAACATTTTTCTCAAAAAAAGAATTCATAATATAAAGGGTTTTTTTCCTGCAAACTCCACAAGACTATGTTCTTTTTCATTTCTATTACCATAACCAAATTTACCTACAGCATTTTCATCTTTCATTTGTTTACCAGTTTTAGCATTAAAGTCTCCCATAATTTTAAAATGTTCTGATCAGAAGTATTTTATACATCCATATAAAAATCCTCTACTATTTCATCACTATGAGAACTTGTTGGGACATAAACCTCAATTATCTGCATTTGATATCTGCTATTAAGTTGAATAAGTAATCTCGCCACTCTTTCTGATATACCATCAATCTCCACAATGTTGTTTTTTTCACTTTTTTATTTATAATAAATCCTACTCCACTTGTCCTTCTAATATTTGTGCCTTTGTAGTAGAATACATGTCCACTTTTTAAATCAAATTTTGTCTTCACCTTTTCTTCTAACTTCACAAAGTCCAATAATGCCTTATTTAATATGAGACAGTTGATGCAGCCATTATATTGGAACTAGCATTTTTAGATATACATCTAAGTTCAATTTTAATAACAAGGATGTCTCGGATGATATTGTGCCATTACAATTTGGTCACTAGCCAAATTTATAGTAATGTGCATGTAGAAAAGGTAAACCAAAAATCATCATCACAATTTTATATAATCATAAAAGAAGCTGTAGGGCATCCAAGTTCAAACCCTTCCAGATCAAAATTTCAAAAGCTTTAAACAGAAAGAATGGGACAACAATTATATGCTTTATTTGTGTGTGTGTTGATAGAAAGGTAATACACACATTTAAACTATTTAATATTTAAATTTTCTGTTAAAAAGCAAAGTTATAATACATACATATAGGCAATGTATGTGTAAATTATTTAATTGTTTTATATTTCAAATATTAAACATTTTAATTTTCTTTAAAACTAACCTATGCTTGATCAATTCTAATATTTTATTCTATACTTTTATTTTGCTTTTCTTTAATTATAAGTGGGATTTAAAAGTTACAGATTTAATTAAATAATTGGGTTATAATTACTAAGCTAGCAATTATAGTATTTAAGGTTAGTTTATGAATGATTTGAAAGAATGAAGGATGTGTACATTACATACAAAATTTTACATTTCCTAAATATTGAAAGAAAAGGAAGTATTAAATCTGTTAAATTATTTTTTTTTTGTACAATTTTTTTTGTTAAAAGAGGAAATCTGTTTAATCAGATATCGATCTTTGTAGTAAATTTTTTGTAAATGATTGTCACTTTGGAGCTATAATTTTTGAAATTTTCTTATCAAGATCTAAAGAAGGAAGCTCAAAGATTTGAAGTGTTACCTGGATGTTAAAAAGAAAGAAAAAACAAAAGAAAGGAAATAAGAATTGAGTCTATTTTTTTTTTTAAAACAAAAGTGTCTGGAAAAAGGATTAAACTTTTCAGTTGAAAATTACTTTGGTTGAAAATAAATTAGAGATCTAATTAAAACAAATTTGTCCAAAAATAGCAAGTGATGCTATCTCTGATTGGTTAAGTTAGCTAAAAATTGGATATAAAAAGCTGTCTTGATTTATTATTATTGTTGTGGATTGATTCAGATTATTAAACTATAATATTGAACGTTGAAAATAAAAAAAAATGGCTTGCTAGAAAAATTATATGTATATTCCATTTGCCAGACCATCTGGGGGAAGCTGCACATCACATAGGAAAGAAAAGATGTGTCTAAAATAATATTCTACACCTTTCAACTGACCAGATAAATAAGATGTTTTTAATAGAAGAAAGAAAGCATTCACCTGCATTCAAAGAAGATGAATTAATCTACTGATAAATATTAATCATCAAGTCCAATTAATTGTTACAACAACTGATTTTGAACTCAAGAAAATTTGCAAATGGGAAAACAACTGCTGTATTTCATCCACATGCTTGACAAGAAGAGAAGAAAATTTACTATAATGATTTCCAAATTGTCCACTAAAGCAAATAACCTCAATAGAGTCATCATCATCAAATAGTTATCCACCTCAAGAAAGAGATTGTTCCCAGTAAAACGGAAATGGTAGCTACAGAAATATAAACATTATACAAGACAAGTTTGAACCCTTGGAAATTCGCCACAAAAGATCGGTAATATGACTTTTTATATCTATTTTCTTTATGATATCAGTCTTAATAAACATTTTAGCAATAAAGTGGTATATTTTATTTAAAGAACTTTTAAAGACTATTCAGATCGATTAAAACAAGAATGTCTTACCAATAATAACTTTGAGCTTCATAAATGATCTTGAATGTATGAAAATGATTTGTTTATTAATTTTACAATATTAATGTGTAAAACATTTTTTTTTATGGTATTATGATTTTAGTTTTAACTAATATTATTATTTTGGTTTTAATAATATTTTGTTATTATGGGATAAAACACGCACATACATAATGATATTTTATATGTGTATAATTGCGATTGAATGAGGAATAATGAGTAGTATTAGAATATTGGATTATTTTGTTTCAAGTTCAGTATAGATTTCAGCGCTTGGAAGGGAGGGGGAGAAAATAATTTAAGACTCTTTTCTAAAAACTTGCTCTTTCAATTTTTACTAACATTTTTTTTTACATTCTATTTACATGTTGGATTTTAAAGTATGTGTGCCAATGAGCAGATAATATTTTTTTTTAATACTTTTCTCATGGAGTGAAAATCATGGTCAATGTGACGTCCAACTTAATACAAAATACATTTGAAGGGAAAGGGGGAAGAACTTAAAATTAATCTGAGGATTGTTATATAATCAATTATTATTATTATTCATGTCAATTTTCATATTTATCTAGAAATTTTTCTGTATATGTTAGAAATGTAGTAATAAATATTAGTTTGTTGTATTAAACGAGGCGTATATATTTCATTAAGTGTAGTCTTGGTTAAGTGTGATTATTCATCATCATCAATGGTTGAATATTGGTTATTTAAGATATAATTAAGTATGCTAAAATTAAGCAATAATTATGCATTTCTTTATAAAATTTAGTTTTATGTTTAGGCTTAGTCCTAGAGCTGTAGTTGAAACCCTTGTCATTATCGTTATTATTATCATCATCACCATCATCATCAACATTTTAATTAATGAGCTGTTTAACTGTTTAAAGGCCATAAATAAATATTGATTTTATAATATTTAGTGATTTCTTAGTATTATTATAACCACATCCCATCATCTATTTCATGCAAGGATGAGTGAATTGCCATCCTAAATTAGTTATATCTAATCTGAGCTAGTGAACTTATAAAATATTGAAACACGTTTGTTATGTTAAGATCTGAGAAATGATTTATGTCTAGTATACTCCACTTTGGTTTATAGATGTTTTACTTTTACCTAAATATTAGTGCTTATAGTGATATGGCTCAAAAAGCAAAATCTTCCATTTTTATTAGAAATAAAGTACCAAAAAGGGGATTCAAACCCGGTACATGTGAAAGGTTATTAGATATAACCATGTCTAGATTCAGATAATCTAGTGGCGCCCTGCTAGACCATATTCACTTAGTATTTGTTTAAACATGCACTTAACATCAAACCAAGAAATGAAAGTGGATAAAACCTACTGCCTGTATACCTGAGTTATATTTTATTGAATTACTAGTGTACTCACTTCACGTGATTTCCCTCACGTGATTTCCCTTCACGTGATTTGCTATAATACTAGTATTTTAATAATTTATTTTTTTGAACCTTTACTTATAATCATTCTATGGACTACTCAGGTATGGTAATTATCTTTTTTTTGATTCATTTATTTTGGTTACAATATATAGGTATTGAGTACTTTTCTTAAAAATATGTTTCACTTGGCAAAAGTTGGTTTTTGCAGCTCATGATGGAAGATCATTCATTATATCTTAGGGATAGATTTCATAATTTAGTACATGATAGAATGGTGTAGGGGGAGCTCAAAGTTCATGGATCACAGTCCAATCTGTTCCTTCTGGTGTTTAACCTCCATATAAATTTCTGGGTAATAAACCATACAATTATTTTTTATAATTATTTGTTGTTATGTGATTTGCATGTATTTCCTTGGATATCTATTGTCTAACTAATTTGTTCACTTAACTTTATGGTTTTATTGAGTTCTAGTGGAATAATGACTGATTGGAAATTGAAGAATCCATGACCAATTCTTACTTGAGTGTCATAGCAACAACAACAAAAAACAATTCATTTTAGACTAATTAATAATTTTTAAATGCTCAATATGCCATTAGGATTCTTGATGTCCCATGCAAGGAATCACTTAATATGTATTAGTGCAATGGTGGAGCGATGGACCTGAGCTAAAGGTCCTGAAATTGCAGTTCAGCATTGTGACTTCTGGATATTTGCCAATACAAAACATTTGGATTATTTTATTAATGATTTTTTTTATTTTCTTCATACTCAACAAGCAATCAGATATCTTAAATTTTGATAGTGTGATTTTAAACTTTTGATATCTTTTAAATGTATAAAAATAAAAGATTCTGTGACAATACAGTGAAATATCATTATTAACTACAGCAAAAGCACTTTCATTCATTTTATTAAACAGATACATCCAGTCATAGATGAATGATTAACAAACTATAATGTGCTTCTAGAGAAACAAAAAGCACAATAGATTAGAGATGCTTTTGAAACAGGAGGAGTACAGAAGGTGTCATGAGCAAACATTTGATTTATATATTGCTTTTGGTTGATTTTCCACCAACGCATTTAACTCAGTTAATAGAAAAATTTTGGGACAGTTTAATGTTTGTGCATATGAAATCACTTTTATATCATACAAGTTGGAGAAATCATTTCTACTGCTGATAGAAAATCTAAATATTTGACCTGAAAATTGCATAAAATAAAGATATGTATTTACTCCAAAGAGATTTTTATGTCTCTGGAAAATGCTAGGTAGGTTTGTAATGGGATCAAAATGCAATAGTAATACTATTATAAAAGTATAAGCTTTAACTCAGCACTAATGGAATCATAAATATATGAAGACCTGTATAGAGAAAAGCTTTTATAAAGTTCGGTGTTTTGTTTTTTTTTAAATAAAAACAGTTATGTGCTCAGTCGTCTTTTCGACTATTGAAAGTCTGCTAAGCACATTACAAATGGACTTTAGTCAAGCGTTGGTGGCCCAAAGGTCACCACAGCCATTTCAGAAGCAGTTGTCCCAGGATTGCAGGTTCGCTTCCTGAGTGATGCTTTGACATATGGAAAAAAAAAAAGGACTTTATGAAAGCTTTTTCTATATGGTCTTCCTATATTTATGATTACAATAGTAATGCTATTAACTTTAGGTAGAGAATATATAAAATAAACATCATATAGCCAATTTAAATAAAATCAATCCAGTTGATAAAACATTTCATGCAATATGCGGCATAACCCTAATAACTGTTATGATATATACTTGAGCTTGAGATCTTTTCATAATTTGTTTAATCTATCCAATATTCACAATCTTTAGTTTGCCATACTTTTTTATCAACGATAGAATTACAGTACTTCTAAAAATTATGGTTATAAGAACTTTGACTGATAAAATGTTAGAATGATCAAAGGTTGTTGTAGTTAAAATTTGAAAAATATTGAAAAAGACGAATTATTTCCTATGCTTGTGACATAAATTTAATTACAATAAGTTTTTAAAGGAAATAATTAATTCATTGAGCAAATATTCTTTATCTTACTTTATTACGAATTTCTTAAATAATGATTTTTTAAATTTATTTATTGAGTTAATATAAAGTGAATGATAAATACCCTTCTGATATTAAGATATTGATTTCTTTCTCAGCACTTGGCAAATTTTGCCAAAGAAAAGAAAGCCACATCATTAGGAAACAATAGATTAAGATCTTTTTCAAATCCATAAATCATGGCTTTAGGACATCTTTCTATATTTTCCTGCTGATTTTTTTCATGCTTTCGCTTACTCTAACTATTATATTACAGAATGCAAATGATTAGTAAAAGTAATGTTTTCCCTTAAGTCTGAAATATATACATATATATTTAAATGTTTTTAAATTATATTTTACTTATTATCACTGCTGTTAAATCCTTTTTTAACAACAGCACACACCTTTTTTCTTTCAAATATATATGACTTATAAAATTCTCTCCCCCCCCCCCACTAAATCCAATCAAAAAATATACACTCTCCTTTTTTCCCCCCAAAAAAACTTTATTTTTCCATCACCATTTCGACCACTTTATTTGTAGTCATTTTCAAGGATCTACAAAATACATATTTACATCTCTATAATTATTAATACAATTAAAAATTAAAATGCATCCATTTATAAAACACAATAGCATTTTCCGTTTGTTTTTTTTTACAAATATTACATTATTGGTGATAATTTATCTTTTCAGCATATATGTGCTTGAGTGTATCAGTGTTATTAGATAGAGTGGAGAGTGATGGGTCATCTGAAGGTCTGTGCTCATATACCAGATATATACTACACTTAA
>JAQFVV010007785.1:0-59009 GCA_028023455.1 Epiperipatus broadwayi
CATCTGGCTAGATTTTGTTATGAGAGTACAATTGTTATACTCTTATGTGGTTAGGTATAGTGATGAAGATTCTAAGAACTTGTTTAATGGGAATAAGCATTTTAATATAAACATGCATATTTTCTTTTAAATTTCCTATTCTATAATGCTGGGTAGGTGGGAGTTGATAATCAGGAAAATGAAAGAGCAGTTAAAGACCAGAGTCATCATCAAAGAAGACTTTACTGGAGCCAGGAGCTGGTCAAGTTTCTTGATTTTTGAGCGTTTGATAAAACAATGGTATGATTTTGCGGCGGTAATTTGTGAGAGTTTGCATCTCAAACTATCATATGGAATAAAGGACAAGGTAAAGCCTTATTATTGAAAAAATCCATTATGAATGGCATTTTCAAGTGAAAATCATATCAGGTCTTATGTTGGAATTAATTTATAATTATCTCTTTCAGTGTTTTAAGTCTTGGGCACCGGTGTGTATAATATGGTCCTATGGTTTCATCTTCTGGGCACACAGACCACATATAGGATCAATGCTGTTAAAACCTCTTAGGTGATAAAGGAACCAATTAGTAGGAGGCATTAAAGATTTATTTTAATGATGAAGTCAAGAAAAGGAATTTGGGTTCTAGACTCTCATCTTTTTTGAAGTGTGAAATGAAAGGTCTTTGGTTGGTTATTTTTAGGCTGGTTTTAATGGGTTACGATCGATTATCGGTTGGTGATCTATATTCTAGTGCTTCTCAGTAGGTGATTTTTGGTTGGAGGTTATAAGATGCATAATAGGGTTTATAAAGTTGTAGGTAGTGTGTCTACAATAAGGAGGCTATCCATGAACTGGAAGAGGTGGAGGATCATGTTATGTCGGTGCTAATTTTTTACAATAATGTTGGAGTATCCACATGAGATGATCAGATTATGTATAGTGTTGTAATGTTCTCACCGTAAAACGATTGCTTGTATTGAGTTGAATGACAGTCGTTCTATTGAACCTGCATTGATCGTTGGATGCCTCGCAAGCTAATAGCTGACCTGTCCTATCCTATCTCAGAGAAGTTTGGTATATCTATTGATTAACTTATTTTGACAACATGTTTAGACATTTTAGCAGCATGGAAGATATGTGTAGGATTTACTGGCATTATGATCATGTTGAGGGATGCTAACCTTTCCATATAATGAAAGGTATACTCTAGAAAGTGTAATAGTGGTGATGGCTTCAGTTGGAATGGAGAAGTTACCATCTTGTGAATCTCTTCCACCTAGCCACTTTGCAGTTGATGAATTTTTTTGAGATTGGGAAGCCTGGAGTATCTTTGGGTTTTGCAGAAAGGAAATTATTTGTTTTACCCCTGACGACATGATCTTTCAGATGGAAGATTTATTAAATTATTATTTGTAGAGCTCATGATTTCGCTGTATTTCTATTTAATGATGTTCATGAGATGGGAAGAGTATTTAATGGAAACTTGTAGAACACCATGATGTCATCTATATATGCAAACATCATTTGAAGGATTTTATTGAGAGAGGAAGGGACAATTCTGGGGAGATTTTTCTATATCCATAGAAGAGGGTTGATGTATGCTGTGAAAAGGGCACTGAGTGGAGATCTTGAGGTCTGACTTGTATGGCAGGCCTGGTGTAATCTTGCCATCAGAGAGAAAAATCTCTCTGTTGTTGGGCAGATTGCTGATCATCTGAACAATCCCGGCTGGAATGTGCATTCCAACAGAATATCAGGAGAGGGATATTTATCTGGACTGAATCAAATGCTGCCGCAACAATCCAGCTGGACAGCAATAGAGTTTTGATTCTGATGTCTCTGATGTAATTGAATATAGTGCAGTTACATTGGACACTTAGCATGCGAGTTGATGATCCCTTTTTCCGTATTGGTTTGAGATATAGCTAAGGATTTGAGTTTGGATTTGATCTTTAATGACTGATTCAATTATCTTGATAAGCAATGGGGTCATGGGGAAATTGGCCGGATATTGTTAATGTCGTTTAGTGGTTTTGCTTTTTTTAATAAAGGCACGAGTGCCACTGGAGGTAAAGATCTGTTATGTTTCTGTTGCCGGAAATGAGTGATCCAATCATTTTTTTAATAATTGGCACAGTGAATTGACTGAGGTGTTTGAGAAGGAAATTTGGGATGCCATAGAGAATAGGATGACATCATCTGGGAGAGATGTTATCTTCTTTTGATTTGGATTTCTGTGATGCCATGTTACGGGTCACCAGCATCCAACCAGCTGTTTATAGGAGGAGCACCATCTTTTTGCATTAGTGGCAGATTGTTTTGCTGATGTGCTGCATCATTGGAAATAGCGGAATTGGTTCCATTAAGTGTGGATAAGGGAGTGATTTGTTTCTATTATACCCCAGTGCCCATCTAAGGTAGTCTCTAAATCAGCAGTGTTGTTGTGCTAAGAAACATTTGGCTCTTCTGATGGATATATATTCTGCAGGGACTTTTGCTTAATTTTGTACAGATTTTAAGGAAGATGATTTTCTGTATTTGTGAAATTTTGCTGTAAAGCTTGAAGTTGTATATTCATGTCTGTTAGATCATTTAGAAGGCCATTAGGTCCCTTTGATTTTCCTGAGCGTGGTGATTTAATATGGATTGTAGTATTCCGATGAAGGAAAACCAGCCCTCCTCAGCAGGAAGGGAAAGGATGTTTATTTTCTGGAAAAGGATGTATTTATTTTCTGGAAAAGGATGTATGCCTCAGATACTATCGCTTCGGTCATATTTGATTGGGTGATCATGCGCATGGTTTACCCAGGTGATTATCAATAGGTGCAGGGATTGAAATAGGTGTAAGTTGTAAGATTAGAGCCATATGATCAGAGAAAGCAACAGGAGCCAAGGCTGCATCAAAGGTTGAAATGGAGGTCTTAGGTTAGCTAGTAAACCAAATCAATCATGGGACTTTTAATTTTAGTATAGAAAGAAGTAGGCTTCGGGAGGAAGAAGCTCCTCTCCACACATTAATCTATGATTTATTAGATGCAAAAATCTCTTGCTTAATTGACAGAAGTCATTGTATAGTGAGTGTTAAAGTCTCCAGAAGAATATTAGAGAGAACTCTGTTGCACGATTAATTAGGCATTTGGGATATGGATTATTTTTAGATATTGAGAGGTCATCTTTGGCTGTATGTATACAAAAGCTGTGAGTGATCGTAGATACCTTTATTAGTCTACTTCTATGATAATAATATTGGCATCTAGGAATAGAGATGCTTTAAAACTATTTGTGTGTTGACTTGTGAGGAAGAGAATACCAGAGCTCCACCTGAGGCAGAATGGCCTACTGAAAATCTAGTAAATCCGAGAGTTGAGAGAAGAGATAGTAATTTTACCTGTGATCGGTCTTATGGTGAAGTATTTAGTTTCACCCATAAGAGATATATGAGGGGGTGAAGTGGGGGCTCCCAAGTTTAATAGCTAGAACTCTATCAATTAATTAGGTTGATGCCGCGAATGTTAATGCCAGCAATTTTGCAGAACATGATAGATTAATCAAACCTGTCCTCCAGCAAAGTGTGCCAGAAGTCAATGTGGGACATCTCCATATTGTGAGGTCTGATGTTGTTTGGCAATCAGAATCTTATGTGATTGAATTTGTGGATGGATTGGCAATATAGTTGTTGGTTGCGGAAACGCATCCATGAAGTCTTCGATTGTCTGATGATAGTGTAATCTGTCTGGGGTCATTCAGAAGGATCAATGGTATCAATGGTTGGATGCATGTGGTTCCCTCTTTTTTCTGGATTTGCGAGGCTTTGTGTGATATATCTGAAATTTGTTTGTTAGAGGGTGGAGTTGAGTAATGTATCAGATGGGCGCTATCATCATCAGAGCTTGGTTATCTGAACGGAGTGATTTTCTTTTTAATTTTCTTATTTGTATTTTGGGTATTTGTTGTGTCGGTTTTGAGAGGTTTTGAAGTTTAACAGTGTTTTCATTTTCTATTCTTTTGATAAAAGTGTTTTTTATTGTTATAGGAATTTGTTTTAGAATTTAGACCTGAGTCATTTCGGTTTGCTGTAACTGTTGGGAAACATTAACTATGCTGACTTTCGGGTTGAGTGTTTGATAAGAATCTTTTCATCTGGATGGTTAATTATTGCAGGGTGAAGAATTGAGGACAGTTTGTGGATCACTTTGTTTAGGTTGCTGGATTTAACTGACCCAAATGAGGATGTATCAATGGTTTAGACTGGGTGGGAGTTATTGGATGGATTGTTTTTGAAATTTTTGAGTGTATTTTCTTCATCTCCTATAATGCTGCTTTGCTCTCATCAGGTAGTTTTTGGTCATATTGCCTTCTTTTGTATCAGAGTTTGGCCTTTGTATTGTTTCGGGGATTAGTATAATATGTATCGTATGTATGATCTTTAGTCTTATCGGTTTGAGTGATTGGTTTTAGTGGTGTAATTGCTTGGATCTCTGATTCACTGCTATTAGTGTAGGGTTGTCGTTTGATCTTTCTTGAATATTTCATTTTGAAGGAGATGGATTTTTTGGATGTTGAAAGGGTTTGTTGGAGAGTTTATTTGAATCAGAAGTTGTCTGGGTTTGTGAGTTGCTTTGATTGAATTAGGCCCATGTGGTGATTGTCTATTTAAGGATGTGAGCAAGTGTTAGTAGGTCTACCAGGACATCTGTGAACTTATTCTTTTTAATACCACAGTGTGTACATATTCTTGCTGCACAATCTTTAATGAGGTGTGTTCTTTCAAGGCAGAAGAAACATTGTGGATGTACTCCCCTGAAAGTCAAAACCATAGGAGAGCCTCTTGCAGTAATAATAGTGGGTATGTCAGTGGGTATAATGTTTTTCTTCAATGTAAGTGTGAAGATAACAGTATTGGACAGGATTTGATCTTCACAGTGAGGGTTTAATAGGTGTTTAAATTTGCTAACTGAGCCATAATTAATTCCTAAAGATCTGTATTTATTTTTAAAGTTCATACGGTCCGCCCACGTTTTAAACTCAACGATAACATAGCGGTCATTGGGGTGATTAAGAATCATATGAATGCCTCTGCCTAATTGTTTTTGATTGATTAGACTGTATAGCTGTTCTAGAGGGAACTTATATAGAGCACATTGTTGATTTGTTATGGCTAAGATTAACGACTTATCGCTGTAGTAGTTAGCAAACGATTTATATAGGCTATTGGGAATCGTTTTGTTGAACTCATTATTTATTTTTTGCGTTATCGTCATTAAGATCGTTTATATAATGGGAACATTTTAAAAGTGTTTGATTCTTGTTCTATGTCTGAATTCTGAATATTAAATATAGTTCCATTTAAAGTATCAGCCTGTATTTTGGAGGAATGCTCTCAGAATTTTTAGACCTTACGATATTTCGTACGTAGGAATTTTTCAATATTGGTATTCTTGAAGAACTTGGATTAGATTGTAAGTTGGCTAGTAGCAATGAATTGTTCTACTTCTATTCTTTGTTGTTCTGGAATGTGATTTATCGGTTTTTAAAATTTATTTCTTCTTTTGATTTTAAATTTATAATGACAGCTGTAATGTGACAACACCAGGTTTTATCGACCTCTGGTGGAAAAGTTTTAAGTTTAAAAAATTAGCAAAAATCATGCATTAATTTTTGTGTTATTTTCAGATATGGTTTTCAGGAGGTAATGAGGCAAAGGAAATTGCTCATTAGAGTCTTCTGAGGAGTGCCATAAAGTCTTAGGAGAAGGTGATGATTGGTTTTGCTTGTATTTTTTTAGGCATTTCAAAGTGTTTCGCTTGATGAGATATTAATGTACTTATTAGGGGTAAGTTAGATATTTTCTAAACTTTTGTTGATATTTGTGATGCTGTTTTTCTTTTGATATTGGTTTGTGGGTTTTTATTTGTTGTAGGATTATTTTGGATGAATTGATTGATCTAGTGTAATTCACGACCAGTAGGCATTACTAAGATTGAATGCTGAGATCAGAATAATAACCTTAGTTTCGAATTGCTCGATTATATTATCACTTTCCATAATATATAATGATTAACCGACTTACCTTGAATAAGACCAACATGCATTAGCCAGCGTGGTGAGTTTATTGGCTTTTTACCTCTGAGTTTACGATCAAGAAACATCATGGTCTTTCTTCTCAGTGCCTGATACGGCAGAATGAATGTTTGTGTAAATGATAAATATTTTCCCAATACATATATACAATTATGACAGACAAAAATAAAGCATGGCCCTTATTCCCAGGAGGCTGTAAAGTCACCAACCAAGGCAGCGGTTGGTGGCCGAAGGCGGACGGTGCTAAGAATCCCCTGATTGCAGACCCAGGCTGCCATTTGATGACGACTTTTTATTTAGGTACTTACAACTGCAGATCACTTTCAAGTGAAGGAAGATTGCAACAATTAGAAGAAGAACTCTCTTATATTAAATGGGACATTATTGGACTTTGTGAAGTTAGAAGAAAAGGTGAAGAGACAATTGATTTAAAAAGTGGACATATACTCTATTATAAAGGCACAAATATTGGAAATACAAGTGGAGTAGGATTCATTATAAATAAAAAGTGGAAGAACAATATTGTGGAGATTGATGGTGTATCGGACAGAGTGGCAAGATTAGTTATACAACTTAATAGCAGATACCAAATGCAGATAATTCAGGTTTATGCCCCAACAAGTTATCATAGTGATGAAGTAGTAGAAGATTTTTATATGGATGTACTAAAGGCTTTTGATCAGAGTAAGCACCATTTTAAAATTGTTATGAGAGACTTTAATGCTAGAATTGGTAATAAAATGAAAGATGAAAGTGCTGTGGGTAATTTTGGTTATGGTAATAGAAATGAGAGAGGACATAGACTTGTGGAGTTTGCAGAAAAAGAAAAACTTTATATTATGAATTCTTTTTTTGAGAAAAATGTTAAAAGGAAATGGACATGGAAGCATCCAAATGAAGGTACAGCAGAATTGGATTATATTTTGACTAACAGGAAATACATATTTCAAGATTGTAATGTTCTTAATAAATTTAACACAGGAAGTGATCATCGATTAGTAAGGTGTAAGATACGTGTTAATGTAAAACTAGAGAGACAAAAATTATTAAGAAAAACAATATTTACAGTTGATATTCCTAATCTTCAGAAACATTCTAATGAATTTAAATTAGAACTTACAAATCGGTTTCAAGTATTAGTAGATTTTGAACATGATTCAGATTTGAATGAAATTAATATGAAAATAACTGATACACTTTTAAAAACTGCAACAAAGATAGCTGGTAGAAAAAAGCAGCAATTGACCAGTAAAATTTCTACTGAGACTAGAGAATTTATGAAGAAAAGAAGGAATATGAAGATATACAATAATGATGCATTAAAAAAGATTGAATGTCTCGAATTTTGTAAAATGGTGCGGAAAAGAGTTGAAAATGATATAAGAAAGTATAACTGTGAACTAGCAAGGAAAGCTGTAGAAGAAAATAAAAGTCTTAAGAATGTAAAACAACATTTTGGTATTGGTAGGAAATTTATATCTGCAATAAGAAAAAAAGATGGAATTATTACTAAAAGGAGAGATGTCATCATGAAATTGGTAGAAGATTTTTTATCAAGAATTATATAGTAATAAAGAACAAGTACCTCCTATATCTATTACATCTTCCAAATTGCCCAGAATTTTAAATGAAGAAGTGAGACATGCAATTAAATGTATGAAGAAAGGGAAGGCTCCAGGTAATGATGGAATTATAATTGATATATTAAAAGAAGCAGGTGAAGAAATAGAAATTTTTTTAGCAAAGTTATATACCAAATGTCTAAATGATAAAGATGTACTGGATGATTGGAAGAATGCAGTAATAATATTAATATTTAAAAAAGGTGATAAAGAAGATATTAGAAATTACAGACCTATCAGCCTTTTATCAGTTTTATATAAAATTTTTACCAAGATAATTACTACTCGTCTACAGAGAACATTGGATTTCCACCAACCAAGAGAACAAGCCGGATTTAAAAGTGGTTTTAGTACAGTAGATCATATCCAGGTATTGAAAGAAGTTATAGAAAGGACAAATGAATATGAGTTGCCATTATGCTTAGGATTTGTAGATTATGAAAAGGCATTTGATTCTATAAACATTTCTTCAGTGATTAAAGCATTAGATCATCAAGGTATAGATCCAGGATATTGTCATATTTTAAAGAATATTTATAAAAATGCAACAGCAACAATTAGATTACATAATGACACTGGGAAAGTCAACATTGAGAAAGGTGTAAGACAAGGTGACTCCATATCTCCAAAACTTTTTACAGCAGTGCTGCATGAAGTATTTTGTGGATTAAAATGGGAAACTAAAGGAGTGAAAGTAAATGGTGATTATTTAAGTCATTTAGATTTCGCAGATGATGTAGTTGTTTTTGCAAATAATGCTTCAGATCTGCAGGAAATGTTGCAGGAATTATCAGATGAAAGTAGGAAAGTAGGACTAAAGATAAATGTTAAAAAGACTAAAGTAATGTTTAATCGATTTGCTCAAAATATGAAAATAAAGATTGATTATGATGAATTAGAAGAAGTTAACAGTTACAAATACCTTGGTCAGATTATTAATACAGATGGAAACATAATGGAGGAAATTAATCATAGAATTAAACTTGGTTGGAGTGCTTTTGGTAGAAATAACTTGATACTAAAAGGAAATATGCCTATGTGTTTGAAAAGGAAGGTTTTTAACAAATGTGTTTTACCAGTTCTTACTTATGGATCTGAGACTTGGACACTTAATAGAAGAGCAATTCAGAGACTTCAGACCACTCAAAGAAGTATGGAGAGATGTATGTTGGGAGTAACAAGAAGAGATCGTAAACGCAATGTATGGGTAAGAGAACAAACAGGTGTTACTGACCTCATTGAAAAAATTAAAAGATTGAAGTGGAGTTGGGCTGGACATATTGTTAGAAGAGATGATAATAGATGGACAATTGAAATTTTAAACTGGATTCCAAGAGATTGTAAAAGACCCAGAAAGAGACCACATGTGAGATGGATGGATAAAATAAGAAAGTGTGCAGGGGTGATGTGGAGAAGAGAAGCTAAAGATCGGAGAAGATGGATTAAACTTGAGAGACCTTCATCCTGCAGTGGATTGATAATGGTTGATAATGATGATGATGATATATATTGTAATGGTATATAATATGCAACTACATTAATTTAAAATTAAAATAAAATGTTCATAAATAAAAATAAATTTATTAACAACTAAAAGCTAAAATTAAAAAGAGTTGTTTAACATATATAATATATCACACAGTTGGACAATTTAAAAATATCTTTTTTGAATAAAAAAAAAGTATTTGAACGTATTTTTTATAAAAAAAAAAAAAAGTAAAGATCTAAAGATAAAATATTTTTGTTAAAAAGTAACATAAATGAAAATAGAAATAAATGTTAATTTCTATTTTAGGATTCGTATGTAATCTCAGTAAATGGAGATGATCGTGTTATTAATTAAACAAAAAGCAAACTAGCCTTTGGGACTTTTATAAAATTAAAAAGTCAGATAAGAGAATAAAAAAATTAGAATGTCCAATAGAAGCAGTAACCAATGCTCAGACCTTAATGAAAATTATTGGAACAGGAAACTATGTTCAATGAATCTGGAGGATTACTATAAAAAGAAAACAATTCAAATTGAGAGTTAGTTCCATCTTGATTTTTTTTGAGAAGGGTGAAAAGATGCATTTTAACTCTCTCTTATGTCAAATGAAGTGATTGTTAATTTACGAATGGCACTATTGTAGACCCAAATCATATGGGTCCTACAATAAAATAGTACCAGGATTGAACTAGCTAAGGCCATCTCCAGAAAAACAGACTGGTCTTCCATGAAAGTATGACCAATAAAGACTTCATGGGAATTGGCAGCAGGAACCCGGAACTGTAAGATATGAACTGTTAATTTTTAAAAAAAAAAGTAATTAAGAACTTTCATCAAGATTTGACAAGTTTTTAATAATCAACTAAACCTAATTTTTAAAATGAACTTTAATCTGGCTTTTAAGATTTCAAAATCGATTATTAATGTTTAATTTTATATATTTGAGTTTGCTAATTTAATCATTTCCATTTTTTTAATATTTATTGATTAAATTACTTGAATATATTTAAATTTAAGTTGGATGTGGATAGCTGCATAGATTCATTAATGCTTAGTTATTTTTTATTTTATATGATTGAAATATATAGATATCGGTAAATATGACATCTCATGCTGAGTGTCCAACCGTATTTATTCATATATCTTTTAAGTTATTGGTGTAAATGTGGCACCTTATGATGAGTGCCATTGAGTTTATTGTAAATTTCCTTCTGCATTTCCATCAATGGCTTTATATTTTAATCATTTATGTTTATTTTGAATGGGTTTTAATTACAGGCTATTTGTCTCATAGTTAGGTCAATGCTAATGGAGGGATATATGGGTGTTTATATCAATGTAATGTGAAGTGTGTTTAGCATATAGAGAAAATCCCAATTGAATGCATGACCCAAAGATGTAGTCATTGTGTTGCAATGGATGCAGATGTATTTCCTGCACCATTGCCCCCTTTTTTAGCTCTATGAATAGGGAGTATAAGTCGGCAGATAAACCATTCTCCCCCAATATGTAACACTTCTCTTTAATTATTTTATATACATGATTCCTTTGCCAGACAGACACACATTCCTGTACTGGATGAGGATCATGTCCTTCAAATAATATGACACTATTAGATTCACATTCCTCTCAGCATGGTCTTATGCTAGCATCTTCTGGTTTGGCTGCAAACTTTTATCTAGCATCTTCTGGTTTGGCTGCAAACTTTTAGTCTGAGATTGAATGATTATTTTGAAAAGTTTTTAGCTAAGAAATCTATGTAGCCTATCTATACTCAACATTCTAAAGTAAAAAATTTTTTTAAATGTCCATCTGTGCACCTGTTTAAAATAGTAATTTAAATTTAAAAATTTATATTAAAATCTAAAGATAAATTTTATTCCTCAAATTTTTTAAATATTTATATGTGCTTTAATAAAGGTTTTGTGTGTTAATTACTGGAAGTGGCTTATTTTATTTTTTTAAATATTAATATATTTTGAGAATATAAATTTTTATTAAAACTTATAAGAATTTATATTATAAATTATCTCTGCTGCTCCCTCAGCTAGTGGCATGGGCTGATGGTCAAAATAAAACATATATGTAAAAATTAAATCTTAACAGCATGTATCTGCCTACCATATAAATTTTCCAGGTTCAAATAGCCAGGTGGTCCACTGTATGGCAGATACGGTAAGACTTACTATCACCCTGACCATTATAATATATATATATAATACAAATAAAATGTCTATTAATTAAAAATATTGTAATAACAATAAAAATTATAAATATAATGGTACTTAACCACTATATACAGTCTTTAGATCCACAGAAGTACTTATGGTCAATTCCTTAAACCTCATCTACCATTAAATTCAAAAATAAAAACAGAAGCAAGCATATTAACTCAAATCCCATGAATCCTAATTTTTAATGTTAGCAGTTTGTCTATTAATGGTATTCATTTTATTTCTACCTATTAAAATTACCTCCTTAATTTTTCTTTTATTATGGTTTCTCTCTTCATGAAGAATCTTAACACTTTTAATATCAAACTTAAATTTATATTTACATGTCTCCAGTGCTTTGTTTCTATATTAGAGTGGCAATCAAAAGAGAATTCTTCTTTTGAGTGTAATAACCTGACAGTTTTAGTTTCATTCTTATTCTGGGAAACTTAACCTTGATTTACTACTGTTGTAAGGAAAGGGCTTTCTAATTAAATAATTATAAAAGAAAAATCCCACAAACTAAATATTTCCAGACATATAAGGAAAAAAATCACCCTACTCTCAAGTTATGAATAAACATCATGTTGACAAGGGATCAAGAGTAGAGTTTTTTAATCTTTTGATGTTTATGAGCTAACCCTACCCACATTGATGGAAATATAGAATTAACTCAATATATCAACCAGATAAAAAACAATGCTGTTAATAATTAATAAATTAATGCTGCACTATACAGGATTGGAGATATGTTTTCATCTGTCAGATACATTGAGTTCAATCCGAGTTTCCATCAATGATGCCAAAGTTAAGCTTATAAAGATTACAAGCTTAAAGAATAGATGGATATATCCTATTAATCAACAATGGTATTTATTCATAATATGAGGGAAGAATGGTTCACTCTGTTAATTAAGCATACATTGATTATTGTTAATTTAATGCTTAAACACACACTCTGCACACACACATATATATATATAAAATAAAAAAAGCTTATTTAGAGCTCATTAGCATGCTCTTAATTTTACATATTGGTAAATGCAAGCTATATATAAGTCATGTGACATCTGACTTTTTATTATAATATATATACTAAGTCAAAGTTTAAATATGTTTATTAAGTTATTGGTGTGAAATATACTTTCGAGATGCTTTCATATCATATTCTTGGTTATTCTACTGATAAAAAAACATTTTCTGCTGATTTGAATACTATTTGTTTTCTGGCTTATTCCATATTCTCTTTTTGTAACAAACCATGCCTCTTTGATTTTTATTTTTGATTGTTTCATTCTTTTCACATTAATTTAACACGGTTTGGATTGAAACAATGGGGTGTTCTCTTTCGTGATTGTAAAAGACCGATGTATTAGTAGCATCATTATTTGTCTGTAACTTTTTATATATTAGAGAATGACACTCATTTTTGTTTTAAGATTTGCCTTTGTATCACCATAGTATACATATGGACAGTCCTTTTGGCTACATTCTATAGTGTTAACTACATTGAACCTATCAATGTATTTTATTCTTTAGGTTGTTAATAAGTTTGTTTAAATTAATGGGTGTTCAAATGACTGTCCATATATATATGTGAGTGTGTATATACTACTGTGAGACCAAAGCAAACCTTAAATTAAGAATGCTGGACCATTCCCTCATATATATAAAGTCACTGATGAAAATTGATGCTATTAATATATCGCTCTTTCGGTCTTTTACAATCACGAAAGAGGACCCAGCCATAGTTTCAATACAAGCTGTATTAAAATAATGTACAAAGAGTGAAACTATCGAAACAAAAAATCAAAGAGGCATGGTTCATTACATAAAATGAATATGTAACGAATAAGAGGAGAAATGGTATCCAAATCATTAGAAAATGAGTTTTTGAGTACAATAACCATGAATATGGCATGAAACCATCAAAAGTATACTTGGTGCTAATAATTTAATAAACATATTTAAACTCTGACTTAGTATTTCTTTTTATATTGGTATTAAGCCAACACAAGCCTTCTGGCATCCATTGATTACTCTGGCCTACACTGAGTGGCAATACTGTATGGAGAGTTTTTCCTGTTTTATATTGGTATTATTATGGCAGAGTATCAAGATATATATACACATAAACTTCAGACAGTGTAAAGACCAAAATCACTTTATATTTGATTGTTTTTGGGGATATTGTAAACATTGCCATATAATGCAGTTCACTTGTTTAATTTTTATCATATATAGGCTATATGAAATCAAATGTTACCACTGTTCATAGTTGTGTTGAGAGAAACATTTCAAGTAGTATGATTTTAGCCATCTGTATAGAGAAACACCTGAAAAATTGTATCATAAATTTATATCTTAAAGGCTTTTTAGTTAGTAATTAGATGCAGTATCAAGTGACAAGATTGTTTAAAAAATTTTGCATGTGCGAATTATTTTCACACATTCAAGAGATTATAACTAACAAATTTAATTCAATATCAGCTAGAAGATGTTATAATCATTATACATTTTCCTATATGGTTTAATGTTGTGGTAAAGTATAGGAATCTGAAGTATGAAGTCCCGGATCAAAGTTTTATCGTAATTGGCTGTCGAATTTCAAAAGGTTTTTAAGCCATAGGACTATTAGATTTTTATTTTTTATTTTTAGCATCTACATAAATGTACACAAACACACACACACCCCCATAAACATATATATTTTGTATGGAACAGTACAAGAAATATACCCTACCAGAATCTATTTGCAGAAAAATAATAAAAAACGATGCTGTTATTAAAGACTAAGTTATTCCTTTTTGGTGAAAGTTTAGAAGATTTTTTTTCGTATTTTATTTTCTTGTTAAAAGAAAAAGATATTAGTGATCAATAACTGAACTGGTTTGAGAGCCAAGTACCTGAGCAAAACGAAGATTGCTTACAAATCCTCATCTATTTGAGAAATAAGTGTTAATTTTTACCCATATTTTTATATCAGGTCATAATTTTACTTTTCTTTTTGCATTGCCAAATCTATATAAAATTAATATCATTTATTTTCTTTATTATTTTTTACAAGGCTTTACTTCTACTTATATTTCCAAATCTTAACTACTATTTGAACTGATAGCAGTTAAGATTTAAAAATATAAGTAAAACTTCTTTAGAAGGCAAAAAGTAGTAAAGAATAAAAATAATATTAATATTATATATCATGTCATCCTGACAACATAATTGATATGCTATCCATTATTTATAAAGATTATATTTACACAGACTCATATATATATAATTCTAAATAATAATAAAAAAAAATGAAATAAATATTTTATTTCATTTTAGATTTTACATTGTACCTATAATAATAGATAACACAAATAAAAAAATATAATTTTAATTTTTATGTAGTATTTTATTTGTACAATTTTTGAATAGTATTTTAAAAATAACTGATTTTAATGTGTGTGTATATATGCATAGAGAGAATATATAAAGTCTTATTTATATACAAGTAATTTTGTTGTATTTTAGTTTTTTCTATATATATATATATACACACACAGAGAGAGAGAGAGAGAACCAAATTGATGTTAACTGTTCACAGCTCATCTACATTCTTCTTTTTTCTCATGTGTCATAGCATCAGCGGGAAGCGAATCCGCTAACCCGGGACAACTGCTTGTAAAGCGGCTATCGCTGACCTCTCCACCACCAATGCTTGACTATATTCTTCCTTTAATCATTGTAACTCAAAAAATGACGAAAAGTTTACATCATCTTAATTTATTTATATATATACATTTACGATACTGTTACTTCTTTAATTATATATGGAAAGACACACACACAAGTTAATATAGAAATTTAAAAAATAATAACAAATAATTTATGTAATATTAGTATAATTAATTATAAAATTTAATAAATATTGATATTAGATAACATTTGAATAAAAGGTATTTTATTGGTGATAATTTCCAGTTTCGTACAAAATAAAAGCAACGAATTAAACCTTTTCAATTAAAAAAGAAGAAAAAAATTCGTTTTTGATTTATCTGCAAAAAAAATCAATTGTCGTATAAAATCGATAGAAAACGTACTAATAATTAAGAGATAAAGTTTATTAGATCAAGCTCAACCTAACAATCACTTCTGATGTTTTAAACGTTATTTAAAAGGCTAAATAATTCATCATTCAATTATTTGTAATCAACAAACTACTAAAATTAGTGTCGTGTAAATAATATTTTGGGACACCACGAAGATGCAAAGCTTTAAATAATTGTTTACTCAATAAAATAAAGTCATTGTCTTATGATTAGTGCAGCGATCTGGAACTCAAGAGGTATGGATCACAGCCGATTCTATCACTTCATAAGAACACCGGAGTTTTAAACCAATGGATTTTTTCCTATTTAATAAACACATTAAAATTTTTATACTTGCATTTAATGAACTATTTTCAGTCAGAGATTGATGTATTTGGATTTATTTTAGCTGAAAATATTTTTAACCAAGGACATATTTCATTAATACCTCTTTGAAATTCTTTATTAGTAATATAATATATTAACGGATTTATAAAACTTCCGGCACACCAGATTTGATTTGGAATCGTGAAATACCATCTTGGAAAAGTTTCTCTGACAGACATTAATTTTATAATAATACAAATAATTAGCGGGGTATATAAAATAAAATAAGATATAATTATGAGGAAAAGTGTTTTAGCAAGTTTAATTTCCTTTTGTCTTCTAACTTGTTGCGCTATTTGCAAAGACTCATTTGTTGACTGGTGCTGGCCCTTACGGGCTTGTTTTGAACTTTTTTTAACGATTGAAAAGATTTCGTAATTACAGTAAACAATAAGTGGTGTTGGAATGACATAATAAATCCCCACAACTAAATAAAAAAACGTATCCAACTGGAATAAACATATACACAATTCAGGCCATAGTTTCGTATGACCAAATCCTAAAAATGGAGAAATTCCGGCAGCTAAAACTAAAAACCACATAATAATGAAAATGAAAATCATATTTCTTTTGTTGAAAATAATTGAAAACAGGTGAGATTTTACAATCATGAAATATCTATTGACACTCATTATAAACATAGTTAAAAATGACATTAACCCACAGGACATACAAAATACCCCATGTATTTTGCACATTTGCGGATGAAACAGAATCCATGGATCAATCAGCAAATTAATAAAATGAAATATCTGTTCAAAAATGGCTCGAAGAATATCCAATGCTGCGAGATTTATTGTAAAAATATTGGAAAGAGTTCTGAGAAACTTCACTTTAATCGTTGCTACAATCAAAATAATATTAAAAATCAAATTTAAGCAAGCAGTTATCAAAATAGCGGTGCCTTCTATAAAACGATCTATATCTCCTACGTATTGGAAAAAGTTCTTTTCTGTGATATTAAAAAGAGTAAAATTCCCCTCTTTGAACATTTTAGAGTGCTTTCACTATTTTATATTCAATAAAATTCTGAAAAATATCGCATATATATATATATATATATTAGAGCAAATAATTTCATTTGAGTTTAAAAGTTGTTAACCTACAATTCATATATGAATCTGTTTCTACATTTGCTTATTGATAATATTTGCGTTATAACAATGACCCTTTGGTTGAATAACATCAGACATGAATTGGATTGTAGAGATCTTTTAAAAGAGATCTCTAAATATTAGATTTTCAGATGTCTCTGCAGTATCTTGGAATAATCTCTACTACTTAATAATAACAATTATAGTCAGGTCAAAAAATTGGCATAATATTAATACTAACAACAAGCAAATGTAAACGTATATATATATATATCCAAACCTAATGCTCAAGGCAAGATAGGTATTCAATGTATATACATGATAGCAGTCAACACTTAAACAATACTAATGCCATCTTTATTAATTAAAGGAGGTTGCCTTGATAACAGATTGAGATTGCTGATTGTTAATGACATTGGCATTGTTTTGGTATTAGCTGTTTTTATGTATGTATATATATTGTAATCAGTTTGGTTACATAACACACACTAATATAGTGTATGTGAATATATATATATGTAAAATAAAGGAAAAGTAGAAATAAACACAGAATAAATTTTTGTAGATATTTTTTTATATTTCCTAAAATAAAATAATAATAAGTAAAGGGTTAAATAACTCTGGGTTTAAAGTAAAATTTCATTGTGAAATAAGTATTTTAAAAAAGTCTGATAAATAATATTTGTAACTCTGATTTTGAAATTAACAAAAAAAAAGCATAATTTATTTTTTAAAATCTTTTAATTAATACTTGTACAAAATATCTTTTTTAATTAATACTTATTTGCATTTCTACTACCTAGTTAAAAGTCTTTGTATATTGAAAATTCTAAAGGATTATCATATCTTTGGTCAAATTTCAAAGATTAAAGTAAAAACATGAATATCACACTTTGACATAATTTTCCACCTTGTTTTCAAAAGAATTAAAGTTAATTGAAAACAGTCACTGTGTTTTTATCACCTGACCACCAAGATTATAAAAAGACTGATAAAAAATATCAGTTAGTTCTGCTTGCAGTTTTGTAAGAGTTGGTCAGAAGGGTTTTTAATATTTTAAGCAGTGGCCAATTAGGCCAACTACAAAGTCTGTATAGTGATTTTTAAAGAGAACAGTCTGGATGGTGATTTTTGAAGAGAATAGTCTGTCAGCTGAAAAGTTGGTTACAATATTTTGTTGCAGCTTGTTGAAGTTTGCAGCAGTTGGTTTTAGCTGACCATAGAGTTGGCAGAATAGCTACCATGAACCGATGTAGCCGAAGACAGGACAGTAGATTTAGGAGCTGCTAATATTTCCTTCACAGGAGTTTGAATTCACATGGAGAAAAATGACCCACTTTTTTGTACTGAAAGTCATAGCCTTCCTTAAATATGGAGACAACAGTTGCTTGCCTGAAATCTATCAAACCAAGACTGCTGTTTGCCTGGAACAATCCTAGACAGAAACATTTATGGCTATCATTAATTTATAGGGTGAAAAACCTGTTAATTTGTGAAGCGTTGGTGGTCAAGAGGTCAGCACAACTGCCTTACAAGCAGTTGTCCCAGGTTAGTGGGTTCACTTCCTGGCCGATGCTATGATGCATGAAAAAAAACCTGTTAATTTCATTTTATTTAAAGCATAATAATTATTTGCTTTGATATATTATAATTGATTCTGTATGAAGAGAATACATGAACACTCTTCAGCCATTAAATGCCTGTGTGCATTTTCATGCCCTATATAAAATCATTATATATATATCTTTGTATTGAAATTGTAACTTATCAAAAGCAATGATGATTTAATTTATTTACTGCTATCATTAATTTATAAAATGAACACCTGTTATATTCATCTTACTTAAGTATAACAATTATTTGCTTTAAAATTTTGTAATTGAATCTGTACAAAGAGTATACCTGAACACTCTTCAGCCATTAAATGCCTGCGCACATTTTCATGTATTATATAAGTTGTGATATTAAATTATGATTTATTGAAGGAAATAAAACTATAGCAAATTAACCTAGTCCATTCTCGGTCTCATTAATAAATCCAATTCTAATTAGTGATTATATATGTATAAAATCTATGCATTAATAAAATCTCCATTAAGTTAATTATATGTTAGATGATATCAATAATAGCAATTTTAATCATGAGTCTTATTGCTTCTCTCTGACCTATGTCGACCGCCAATAAAAGAGTATACTATATGTAATTTCAAGGTGGTCATTTGCAGGGTCTTGAGTCTTGGAGTACTTTCTTACAAGCTGAAGTGTGATCGGACTTGGGATGTCACAATCCTAGTCTTGTCAGCTTCAGTCTCTTTGCTTGGACTCTGAATTCTGTTATGCGAATGTACAAACTTGACCGTTACAATATATGTATATGTATTTAACAGGGAACCAATCTGAAAATAAATGTTAATATCCGAATGCAATTTTGATACTATATACCAAACTTATGGTTAACAAACTAACTAAATTCGATGATCAAAATTCTACAGCATGCTCGGTGAAACGCTACTATATTTCTGCTTAATAATGTTTTTATCTTTAGCAATAAACCATGCTTTCTTTATTTTCCTCTTTCTATCATTTGTCTCACTACATATCACATAACTTCTCTGAGAATAAAACTAATGTCCAACATTTCTCGTGATTAAAGAAAATGACAAGTTATGTTGATTTTGATTTTTCAATCTGGCAAATTGATAGTAACAAAAAGATAAAAAGTGACTTTGTATTAAAGGTGTAGGAGGTTCAAACAAGGCTAGGTGCAGTAGATCCATGTACATACTTCTCAATGACAAAATTATATACCAGAAATTAGTCTGAGAATATGGATTCAATGGCTCTGAATGTGGATTTAAAGAAAATAAACTTTTATTAGAAATAAATTGGTTTGAAGATCTTCAGTAAGAAACGTTAATATCATTAAAAAAAATTAATATTAAAAGAGAGATTCAGATTTATCCCCAAGCTTATTTAAAGCAGAACCAGGAGGGGGGGGTTACAATCATACTCATAAAGCAAATTTAATTATATATAAAAAGCATGTAACATTACTCAAAGTGTTGCATCATCATCTCTTTCCCAAAAGTTGAATAATGACACAATAAACTAATAAAAAAAGGAAACTGTCAGAGTGAACCACACCAAGCTAATAATCACAGAATCCAAGGGACAATGATGTATTTATGACAAATATAGGGTAATCATTAATATATATATTTATATAATAAGAATGCTTCCAGTGCTTATATATATGTAATACTTTGAAACTTCAATATATATATTAATTGAGATTGCGCTTTACGCAAAAAAGTGAAGCTTGTCTAACTCTTACAAAGTTATATATATATATGTGTGTGTGTGTATAATTATATAATTGAATATTTCTAAATACAATAGTCAGATATATTTTAAAATTTTATCTACTTAAAGAGTGCTTTCGACTATCCCTCGTAGCACTTCTAAGTGGATAATTTTTTAAAATTTATCTGATTATTGTATTTATAAACATTCAATTACTATATTGCTTTGAAGAAATACAAACATCAAATTATAATATTATTATATTTAAAGTTGTAATTATAAATTTTATTAAACGCCCATTATTATATTTCTAAGGTTACAGCCTTAGTAAATTATTACTTAATATTATTATATATACACGTGTGTGCTTCTTAGCCTCTAAATTCTAGAGAAATCTTAGCACTGCTACAGAGATCATCACATTTGTCAAATTAAATCTTTACATTGTATTCAATCAGATAAGTATGAATAGTGATATACTTCAAAGTTTGACAATAAATACATATAAATAATTAGAGTACTCCCTGTGCGTTGCTATTATATATTAATTAGATTAACAGCCAAAATAATATTTAATTGGGTTATGGATAATGGACAGGCAACAAGATGGGTAAGAAAGGTATGGTATGCAGAAGATTTGGATAAAGAATTTATGCCAGTATACTTATACAAAAGGTGGGATGATTGTTTTAAAAGAATTGTTGAGTGTTATAGTGGTGAGGAATGGGATAAAAGAATAGATGCATTAACAAAAATAGGGAGAGATGGAGAACTAGTATGGAGAGTAAAAATAGTTTAAAGTATAGAAGTAAATAGAATGTTGGGTGTGAATTAATTTATGATAATAGCAAGAAAAATACTTTACTGTTTAAGGCTAGATCAGGATCATTAGCAACAAGGGAATATACATACAAATGGAAAAATATAGGTGATTTTGTCTGCAAGTTATGTAGGTAAGGCATAGAAAATATTAGGCAATGGTTAATTGAATGTAAATATCTGAAAGCATAAAGCATACAAGTAATGATGTTGTGGAAGAATAAATATAAACAAAGTGATTATACAGAAATTGGATTATTGGTTTTTATGATGGTTTGGGAAAGGATAAGGAGGAAATTTAGACATAAAGTCCATGGAGTTGACAAAGATTATGTTATGGAAATAGGATGGAGCAAGTTAGAGAAGAATATGGGTAAAATTAGGGTGGGAATGGAAAGGAAAAATAAGATGGCTAACAGGTTTTTCTGGGCATAATGGCTGAGAGATTTCTGATTCTGAAAAAAAAGAAGCCACAGTGCATTGCATTGCATCACATGCTACCAATATTGGTTTGTCGAACACATAAAATACTCTCACTCCAAAGCACAAAAGAAACCTTTAAAAAAAATTAAAATGGGTCTCCTTATTCTTTTTACTGCAATTAATTTATGTAGGCAAATCTGAAGCACCTTGGAAAGAAAGCATACAAATCTTAATTTAATCACATTACTTCTTTAAAGCTATGAGTACGAATAGCAAAACATTTGAAAATTTGACAATAATGGCCTATATTAAAGTGTTTATTTCCAATTTAAAATAAAACTTTGCATCAATGTTTCAAACCTAATATTTATGCTTTATTTTGTAGAATAGGAACAATATTCTTTTTATTCCGCTAAAATATACATTGCAGCAAACTTCTTTTGAAGATATAGTGATTAGAGAAAATTTGAAAAATAGACTGAGACAAGAGTAAATAAGAGATTTGAGAAATTTGGTGTGACACCAAACGCAGACAAATGTATAAACACTAATACATTGAACTTTGATAAAGTAAGAGGAAAGAAAAAGCAGGACTCCATTTTTGTGAAGCCCATTTTAACAAAACAGAATCTGGTAAGGACATTTTTCACGAAATGCTTTTCACAAAATCAAGACTCTGTTAATAGGGACAAAATCTTAATCACTTTGATATTCATAATGTTGATAGCTAATGCTTCAAAGTTTGGAGCTACAGCTGTGTTTACTCATAATTAAATGTGTTCATTTATTCTACATTTGATAGGAAACACTTAATTTATTTACCACAGACAGTAACAAACTCAGAGAAACATTGTAGCCAATTTGAAAAAGAAGTAGATGGAATAATTTTATGATTTTTTACTCGAGACAAATGCATCATCCTATTACCATGTTTACTAGCCATAAATCATTATAAGAGATATGTTAAATCTTAAACCCAGTTCAAATCATTTTTGTCCATGTGTGTTGCCCTAGAGAAAATTTCTTCTTTGTCTCTGACTAAGAATAGCATTAAAGGAAATTTAATGCTATCTTTAATAGACCTCAGAAATTCTCGATTTAAAACAGTGGACATTGAAGTAAATGATGTGTTCATCTGTATTAAACAAAAAAAAATAGTTGCAGGTTAGACAGAAAGTAATTCAGTGTATCAAGAATTAATGAAGTGAAATAATAAGGTTTGGGATATATTAGCATTTTTTTCACCTGTACATATCCCCACTCACTTTGTGAGTGATATACTGAATGGAGACATTGCGATTATATCTTTTCACGGGTATAACAAAATGCTAGAACTATTTCATAAATCTCCCACAGGAATAGTTCAAGTAAAGACATTAGCCAAATGTTTCATCAGATGGCCAAAAATAAATGATAATATTGAAATAATTTGACTGCATGCCAATTTAACCTTCCGATTGTTTAAAATGTCGAATTGAAGTTATAAATTTATGGACATATGTTCAAATTATTATGCTTCATACAGTTTTGGTAATCGTGAGTGATTATTTTTGCCAGAAAAATATTTGATATTTACAAATACAACTTAGATGAAGTATCAATATGTTCAAAAAATATTTTCAATACATGATTATCCAGAAACTCGTGTCATGGATGATGATTCTTAATTTAGTTTACTATAATTTGAATGGTGTAGAAAATTGGGGTGTTAAGCATATACATCCATCTCCACACAATCAAGATTTTAAAAGATTAATAGAAAATACTATTAATCTATTAAAAGAAGCTTTGTAAAAGGAATTTTTAAATATAAAAACGAGTTTATAATGTGTCATTATAACAGTACTCGTCATTTTACAGACACAATTAGTAATTCTTAATTGAGTTGGTGTTATATCAAAAACTTAGAATTAAATTAATCCTAATTACATCCAAATAAAAAGTATCTGAGTCAACCATCAAATTGTAAACATTTTAAACGGAATAAGAGTTATAAGTTACTAATAATTTTCATAAATTTAGATTAAAAAGAATGCCATCAAAATACTATCAAATCCAATTTTAGCGGCGGAATACATGAAAAATGTTACCCATATATGGCACTAAAAATTCTATGTTGTGAAAATAGCAATTTCAATCTAAGCAAGGAATATCATCAGATCATCACATTGAAAGCAGGTGAAGATTTAAAAAAGTAATAAAACAAAATCCCAGGTGGCGCAAGTAGCAAAAAATAACCTAAACATAGCAATTCAAGTAACTGACATCATTGATACTAAAGCTACTCATCCAACCATACCGACAAAACAGTAACTCTTCAAGGCTCTAAAAAACAGCAAAAATGAGATGCAAGCACCTAGCAATTCAAGTAGCTGGTGGCATTGCTACTAACAACTCACCAACTAATGTTAACATAACAATAACTCTTCACCATACATCTAAAAAGCAGCGGAAATTGTCAATTACCTAAAGTACTGTTCGTTAATGTAACTTATGAATCTTAGATGTCTGCAATAAGTGAAAAGTTATATATATATATAATAATTTTAAAGTGTTTCCTTGAGGACTTGGTAAATTAATTTCATGTTTTTTCAGAAAAACAGCATTAATTTATGTCAAACAACAACAGGATTAAAATGTAATTTGAGCATCTATCTTTCCCCTCCCCCCTCCCCCCAAAAAATTAGTTACTGCACAGAACAAAGAGATATTCAATCAATAAACAGGAGTGGTGGAATTAAAATCAATATTCTTGCATACTATATTGTCTAAGAACTAAATATCTCTAATCTGTTTGGCACATTAGGGAGAGCATACGACTTGAACTAGGACGTCCCAAGATCATTTCTAGTTCTCGGAGTTGTAGTAATTAAAACTTCTTATGAACTCCCGACCAATAAAACTATATGGGTTTTTTTAAGAACTAAATATTATCAATTGCCGTTTTATTACAGCTTTAAGATCGAATTGTCGGGAAACAAAAGGGACAAAAACTGTAGAAACCTGTCTCCAAACTGCAAAAACTTATCTACGAACTTATAAAAGTCTCTTTGATCGATGATATTATTTACATTAAATCTCCATGTCGATAACTTAAATATAAGTGAACTATTTACAACCACTTATGTTGATTTTATATTTCATTCCTTATCTCACACTGATATTAAATTAATCCTATTGAAAACAAAATGCAGAAGAAATTTTGTTTTTATATCACATATTATACTTTTCTGTTCTAGTATTAAAGAAAGAAAATAGTATACCATAAGAGGAGACAACACATACGCCATTAAGGGAATTTACAAGTAATAGACAATGATCTATGTGGTTAACTGCAAACAACCAATAAGCAGAGCGCTACAAAGAGTGCTGGATATTGTTTTGAGGTAAAAAAATATTTGTACCTTAAAGAATAGATATTGTTTCTGATACAAGCACGTTTCTGCCTTTTCTTTATGTTCTTTTATCTTATTCAGTGATTTTTTAGTATAACGTATAGTCACCTTAAGTCTCTTACCCCTTAAATCATGTCCATATATTAACAGTGGAGATGATTTTTGTGTTGGAACAATTAGATTTCCATTCTTTAATTATACAATAAGAAATTTAGACTTTATATATATATAAATTGTCAATGAGAAAGAAATGTGATAAAGGACATATATATTAGTTAGTTGGATCTTTGCATGAGGCAGTATAATCAATAATGATTGGCTTATCTTAATTGTGATCTTTGAATGGATCGATAGTTATGACGTTTACATGCAATAATGCAATTACTAGCAATTGGCTTATATTGGCTGTATTTTTTGCACAAGTCCGTGTAATCAATAATAATAGGTCTCAGTTGTAATTTTTTAAGCAATACAAACAATAACAGTTGGCTTATCTTAATTGTAATATTTACATAAGGCGCTATAAAGAATTTGCCATTGTTCTAATTGTAATCTTTGCTCGAGACAGACATCTAATAACGAATGATTAACTTATCTGGACTTATGATTTTTGCATGATGCAACACAATGAATAATGATTTGCTTATTTATTTGTATGAGACAATACATCAATAATGATTGCATTTGCCTGAAGTGTGTGATGAAGGCAATTTAGTTGTATTATATATTGGACTCTTACCATCATCTAATATTAAATATTGAATAATTAACTTAATTTAAATGTTCCAATTCGAGTGGTATTAGTCTCCTTTCTTATTCGTGTTTGCTTGCCTGACCAATGACAGAACTACGGACTCGAACCTGAACCTTCTCATGCTATAGTACTTTCACCGGACATGGCAGCAACGCTTGCAGAAGAGAAAATAATATCACTCCGACTTTAGTATACACTACCCTGTGTGCTATTACTAACAGTTGAATGTAACTGGAAAATGTAAATTAAGTTAAATTTTTCTAAAGACATTTAATATACTCCAAGATATAAATATCATCAATAATGATCGTTGTATCTTAATTATGATCTTTGTAATAACAATACAATCAATAAGGATTGGCTTATTGCCTATGATATTTTCATGAGGCAATAATATGATCAATAATTGGCTTGTTTTACTTACAATCTTAGCAGGAAGTGTTGCAATCAATTATATTTTGTTCATCTTAATTGTGATCTTTGCATGACACAATACAATCATTAATGATCGGCTTATCTAAGTTATGACTTTTGCATGAGGAATACATTAAATAACGATTTCTTTACCTTAGTTGTAACAGTTGCATGAGGCAATACAATTAATAATAATTCACTTTTGTTAATTGTAATATTTGCATGAGACATGTCTTCAATTACATTTTGAAATAAATTTGTACATTTCACAGACAGCCCTGTTTCCAAATTACTCTGCACACGATTGAAGGGAAAGAGACATCAAAAAATTAGTCTAAATGGCCCAACTCACACTATCCTTTCTGGTAGGTCATTATTAAAACAGTACATATATTAAAAATACATTACCTTATGTTTAAGCATCTTTTTTCAGTTTTTTAGTATGTGTGTATTTCCAAATGAACTCAAAATGTTTCAATATTTTCAGAATGTTTATCTTCACGCTTTACAAATAATTTTAAAGATATCTATAAAAAAATCAATTTACCATTGTAAAAGGTAGTTGCAGTAATAAAAGTATGACGTCATGTCTGTATGGTCATGACTTGCATATCAAATCCAATAAGAGCATTGAGTGTTCCATCTTCGGTTTGCCAATGAAATGGACAGTTGAATAGTTGGAAAGATGGCAAGTTTGAAGCGTGTCCATTAAAATTTGAGAAATTGCTATCTTAATATAAACCAAATACTGGATTTATGTGTGGGAAATTAGGATCTGGCCCAATTGAAGAGTGCTGATTCTGCATGAAATACATATATTGGGGATATGTATCATTTTGCATGTGTGTGGTCAAGTGTATCAGTTGCTTGAGATAGAATAGAGGATGAATAGACTGAAAAATCCTGAGTTCAAATTCCTCTAATTACTATTTTATCTTTTTAATTATTGATACTTGGAATATGAAAGCTCTGCTTGACAGTAAACTATTCAGGTATGAATAGAGTACAACAATGGGCATTGTCAATATTTAAGATTGATATAGCTGCTCTTAGTGAAGCAGAGAAGAAAAGTTTACTAAAACAGCGGATCACTATTCCCTAAGCTTACACAAGCTGTCAAAACAGTAACCCACTCTCCATATAATAGTGACACCAGTGCAAGCCTTAGTAATGAAAGCCACAAACTAGAAACTAGTCTGTGGATATTGAATGAGTAGGCACTAGACAAGTATTTTGTGCACTGCTCTTTTTATATCTATTAATTACTAAGGCTTGCACTAGGTGGCACTACTGTATTAAAAGTTTAATATAGGTTTTTTTTTTAAAAAAAAACAGAGGTGATTCAGTTAAAGCAATATGTATGGAATGGGATTTGTTCTGAAACCTTTTTTTTTTTTTTTTTGCTATTTTTAGAATTTCTAGATGTATGAATAAAAAGTTAATCGTATTTAAATTCGGTTTACTTAATAATGTTGGTTATATGTGCACCGACTTTCACACTACCCACCACTCTCTACTCTATCTCATAACACTGATACACTTGAACACATATATGTCGAAAAGATAACCAATCACCAATATATGACATATATGTGTTCAAGTGTATCAGTGTTATGAGATAGAGTGGAGAATCATGTGTCGTGTGAACGTCTGTACTCATATACCCTATATATTACATATATTGATACAGGTATATAATAAGCTTGTATTTCAGTTATTAATAATACTGGCGGTTATTTTTGCAAGTGCTTCCCTGCAACTACAAATAATAGTGATATGACATCAATGTCATTAAATAATCGAATTTTTCTTCTTGAAGAATTATTGCATGTATTCGAATGATAAACTTTAGTCCAAAGTAATTGAACACAATGTTATTGGTGATGGAAAATAACACGCTGTTGCGGAATTTTAGCATGACCCCTGAATTCACACAACACAATATCATCTAATAAATTACATAATAGCGAAAAGATAGAATGCAAAAGAATTTATTTATCTTTTACAAGCATAGATTGCTTGACAGATCACATGCTTGTACACTTTATGGTTAAAATGATAGCTGCATTGAAAATAGGTCCTGTTACGTTCATATTTTAAAAGATATCTATTGATGTGATGTGATGTATTGTGGCTTCTCCTTAAACGAATTCAAGAATATCACAGCAATTATGCCCAAATAAACCTGTTAACCACTTTATTTTCGATGAAAGTAGCTCCTATCTGTGCTAAATTTCAAAAGCTATTAAACACTACAATTAAAATTTTGAAATTTTCAAAATTCTTATGTTTTAAAACACTGAATTATTTTAAAATGTATGTTGTGATTCCAAGTAAGTCTATTCTTGAGTTTATTAAAATGCAAAATCGTGAGTAGTGTTGTGAAGATGCTTCCAATTATTAATACCTTGATTTAAAAAAAAAAAAAACGAATTTTCCGTTTGATAGATTATATAATAAATTGAGATTGATATAATCAATATATAATATTTTACCACACACGTTCTCATTAAACTGGAAATTATATAAACAAATTAGTCACCATCCAGTATTTAAATTATTCAATAATGCTATTTAGTATGAAGGATAATTATGTTCAGGTGAACAAACGAACTCACTTTTTATCGGAGTCTAAGTTTTTAAGTAGACTGTAATTAAACAATGGTAATCTCTAGTAGGTAGGTAGGTAGGTAGGTAGGTAGGTAGGTAGATAGATAGATAGATAGATAGATAGATAGATAGATAGATAGATAGATAGATAGATAGATAGATAGATAGACAGACAGACAGACAGACAGACAGACAGATAGATAGATAGATAGATAGATAGATAGATAGATAGATAGATAGATAGATAGATAGATAGATAGATAGATAGATAGATAGATAGATAGATAAAATAGGTAGGTAGGTAGGTAGGTAGGTATGTGGGTGGGTGGGTGGGTGGGTAGGTAGATAGGTAGGTAGGTAGACATACAGACAGACAGACATGGGACAATTGCAAAATTCTGAAGGCGAGCTTCGATGTTGAGTATAGGTTTCATATTTACTTCTGATTTTTTATTTTTTTTTAACAATATAGATGTGGATACTTAAAATATAGTTTATTTTTAAACCATAATAGTATATTATCTTTTCAAAACAATCATGTATTTAGCTGTGCAATATATTTTTTGCCTATCAAAAATAAAGTTATAAATTATGAGTGTATTGTTAGGAGTCATCATAGATTAATTCATAAATTCGCCAGATAGTTATTACTAGATTACATTTCAACTTATTTTAGGAAATAATCATTGTAAAATACCCAGAAAGAGACCACATTTAAGATGGATGAAACTTATTTTAGGAAATAAACAATGATAAGTATTCTTACAAAAAATGTAAATATAGAGCCAAAATTTCGGCACATCAAAACATCAGGCCAAAAAAAATTAAAGGGCAATTTAATTATGATTCTGATTATCTGAAGATAATATTATTATTAATCCTAAAAAGAAATTCAAAATAGAATGTTCTTTTACATATTGGACGTTGTTCACAAATCACTAAAAAAACATTTTATCAATTAACTGAAAATATTGATAAATTCGAATTTTTGTATGACATTGAGAATTTAAACCTAAACTTTATGAAACAACAGATTCTTCAACACTGACAAAATTTGTATTTACCTTTGAATGATAATACAGATGTCTACATTGAAAGTATTGAATTCTACAATGAATTGTTGCTTTGTCGGACCTTCTCACACCAAACACACTACCAACAAAATTACTGGAATTTATAAAATAATTTAGCGACCGAATGTTACAATAGACTTGAGGATTCTTTTAAAGTACCTGTATCAATTACAACACAAAAGATAAGTTTTTCCAAATTTGAAAATAAAAAATATTTGAAAAGCACAATTTTTCAAAGTTGGTTGTCAGGACTAGTTACAATTTCTATAGTCAAATAGACAAAAAAACAGGCAAAACTCACTGTACTTATTGCCACACACAACAAGCTAGAGTAATAATGGATTCCAGAAGGCTTGTGCATAAAATCTCAGAAACTAGTCTGGAGATATTGGATGAGTAGACACTAGGTGGAGATTTTATGCACAAGCCTTCTGGCATCCATTGATTACTCTAGCTTGCTATATGTGGCAATAAGTATAGTGAGTTTTGCCTGTTTTAACAACAGTTATACCCAAGCATAAGAAGTGGTGGTCATGTGATATTTCTTGGCTTGATAGTCAAATAGCTAAAACTTTTAATTTTTCACAGTTGTTGGGAGATTTTGCATCAAAGAAAGCGAGATGTTTTTAAATCTTTATTTTTATTTTTTTATTTTTTTAATATATATTTATACTTTATTGTTAAATAATATATATTGTATTTTTTTTTTCTAAATAAAAAATTTTGGAATCCACTTTATTTTATTTTCATCTCCAATAGGGATCATTTGTTTCGGATAAATTTAGATAAAAAAATTTAAATTTTAATAATCTGACATGAGTACCAAAATATGGGGCAGCAACAAAATTTTGGAGCGGCAAACAAGCTAAGGCCTGCCCTGGATAGATAGCAGACAGTCAGACAGAGACAGAGAGAGAGAGAGGGAGAGAGAGAGAGAGAGAGAGAGAGAGATAGATAGATAGATAGATAGATAGATAGATAGATAGATAGATAGATAGATAGATAGATAGATAGATAGATAGATAGATAGATAGATAGATCGATCGCTAGATAGATAGACTATTAATACCGTAAATATAAACGAATACAATGTTATGTATATGTATTGCAAAATAGTAATCTATTCTATTTTAAATTATACGTACTTATACAACAGTTTTGACATCAAAAGTGTATATAATGATTATGTTATTGCGTGTGTTACAATCGCTTTTCTTTTATGGTTCAAAATCCAATATTTTTAAAAAGTAAATTACTTATAATTTAAATCCTAACTTTACAAATTATCTATAAATAAAATTAAAATAATTATTTTAATTACTTTTTATTTATATTAATAAAACAATTATTTACTTCTATTAAAAATATTTAATTGCAAATCGAGTTAATAATCAATTCCACTATTTTAAAACCAATACTCTGGTGGTTTAAAGCGTGTTAATATATTAAAAAGATCTTTTAGTAGATTCCAAGTTTTTTTAGTATGACTGCAAGTATATTAGTTTTTTCACAATGAATGAATTGTAGGAATATAAATTATAAGTAAGTCTCTAAATCTTAGCGGCTCTTTGTCTGATGATTATTAATATTTGACGTTTAGATAATAGGATGACAATAAAAGTAATCAAATATATATTATAGATAATAAGAAGAATCTTTTTGAAATTTTCAGTTACGACCAAAAATTGTGTCTACATCATTGCATCTTGCCTTCATTATTCTAGAATCTTAGAGTTTTCCTTAAATAAAATTTTGTCAGTGCCTTTATAATATAATAATATGGAATCTCTCATCCCACTTACACCAATAAATTTATCACAATAATAGCTTTATATATAATTAACATAAGTGACGGGATGTCTGCGTCCATTATAGCCGTAGTAGTGGTTTGTTTAGAATTTAAATTCCACATATTACACCTTAACCCTATCATTTCCGGTGGTCAAACTTCATGCAAATTCCCAAGAAGAAACCTTTTGAATATTCGTTTTTATTAATTGAAGCAATTATATCATTACATACATTAATAGTACAGTACAATCTGAGTGTTACAACATCTAAATTCACGCTTTGGACCAAAAAACTACCAAGTAATTGAAATTTATTCATATTATCAGTATAATAGCAAATTTAAATAGAACATATGGAAGATAATTTGTGTGAGAACCGCTTGTGTTTTTTTAAGTAAATACTAAACCCAATTCCTTTTAAAAAACATTTAAGTCATTAGAAAACGTTCAGTAGATTAATCTTCGTCTTGATAAGAACCACACAAATCAAATCTAAAATTGGTAGTTTAGTATTAGGCCTGTTGTGAAATATCACAGCCGTACTGGGTTAGTGTAAGATGTAGAGTTAAGGTTGAGGTCAAGTTTAATCACAGCAGATCTAATACAAAAAAAACCCTAAAATTAAGAAGATAAAGATTTTGTTTTATTTTTATTCGTTTATATAAATAAGCAAATGGATTTGTTGCTGTTTAGCACTTGGAAGTGACGGAACTGTAATCTAAATGAGGATCTTACGGTCTCATACTCTACTTCTTTATTAAATCGCGCAGAATGTTTGAAATTAAAAGCACTATTACAAAATGTATTTGCATCTTTAAACTTGCTTCGTGAAACTGCATATAAACAATTCCAAATGTTGTTGCCATAGAAATAGAAAATTATGTAAGGCAGTTATAGAGCTATGAGATTTGTAGACAAAACGTTTATGGATTAATGCTCACCATGCACCCTATTGGTCAATTGTCATGTGATTTTCTGGTGACAGACTATGAAATTATTATTTTTTAATTAACGCTGCATGGTTTTTTTTTGTTTGAAATGCCTCAAATGTTCTAATATCAGTAATAAGGTTTTCAGAGATCTGACATACATCTTGTATAATACATTAAATTTAAATGGATAATTATTTAATTTCAAACACTGGAACTCCAAACAAGTTTAATTTCATTCATTATGTTTCCATCTGTATTAATAATCTGGCCAAGGTATTTGTAGCTGTTAACTTCTTCTAACTCATCATAATCAATCTTTATTTTCATATTTTGAAAAAAATCCATTAAACATTATTTTAGTCTTTTTAGACATTTATCTTTAATCCTACTTTCCTACTTTCATGTGATAACTCCTGCAACATTTCCTGCAGCTCTGAAGCATTATTTGCAAAAACAACTATATCATCTACAAAATCTAAATGACTTCACTTGAAAAAAAAAATCTAAATGACTTAAATAATCTCCATTTACTTTCACTCTTTTAAATTCCCATTTTAATCCACAAAATACTTCTTGCAGCACTGCTGTAAAAAGTTTTGGAGATACGGAGACACCTAAATCAAATCACTTGATGAAGTTGATAAATTCAATATATATATATATCAAAACCATATCATTAGTGCTGTTTGATTCTCTACGCTTGTATGAGCATATGGTAACCATTCAGCTAGCTTAATGCAATCTATTTAATACAATTCTTAAAGTGCTATTGATGTAATCAAAATATATATCATCATCAACTAATTTTTCAATTATTGTCGATTATTTTAGGATGAAGGTCTTTTCAAGTTCAATGCAATTTTTCTGATCTCTAGCCTTTCTTCTCCACATGATACGAGCAAATTTCATTTCAACCACCCAGCCATATTTGTCTCTAACTAGTTCTTTTCTCTTGGCATCCAATTTGAGATTTTAACTGTCCATCAATGATCATACCTTCCAGCATTAAGTTTATCCCAATTCCACTTGTCATTTAATTACATCAGTGATATAATAATACCTATTTGTTCTTTCAATCATTTTTCACCCTTTATTATTGTTTCAAACCTATATCTCTCAATATTTTGTTGAGGGTCTGAAGTCTCTGCATTGTTCCTCTATTAAGTGTCTGAGTCTCAGATCCAAGAAAAGAACTAGTAAAGCACATTTATTCCTTTTCAAACATATGTTTTATTTTAATATCAAGTTATTTTTATCGAAAGCACTTCATCCAAGATTAATTCTATGGTTAATTTCATCCATTATGTTATTATCTGCATTAGTAATCTGACCATTTGTAATTGTTAATTCATTCGAATGCATCATTTTCTTCTTTTACAAAATCCATTGAACGTTACATTAGTCCTTTTATCACTTATTTTTAGAATGATCTTCATCTGATAACTTGTGAAACATTTCCTGAAGTTCTGAAGGTAAAATTGCAAAAATTTTACATCGTCCATGGAGTCAATTTGTTTTAAACAATTTCCATTTAATAAAAGTAGTAAACTCTTCATAAAGTAGAGCCACCCAGTGTAAGCCTTACTAATTAATGATGCAAGAAGGTTTTCGCATAAAATTCCCCTACTCATCCAGTATATTCTGTATGGAGAATTTGTTGCTATTTGTAACAGTCTGTGTAAGTATATGAAATGATTATCACGTGATGTTTTGTCTTTCCATTCACTTTCACTCCCTTATCTTACATTATAATGCATAAAATATTTCTTGTAAAACTGCTGAAAAAAATTTAGATATATAGACTCAGATTGTTTTATATTTTTCTCAATCATAATTTTCTTTCTGTCACTATCTAATCTAACTATTGTTGTTAAATTTTGATAAATACTCTTCAGAATATCATAATATCCTGGGTCTATATTTTGATTGTTCAATTGCTTATAGAATCAAATGCAAAGCTAATGACAATTCATATGCATTAATCTTTTCTATAATTTCTCTCAATATTAGGATGGGATCTGCTGTGCTAAAACCACTTTTAAATTCAATTAATCTTGATAAAAATTTGGCATTGAACCGATAAAAATGTAATTTCTAATACCTTTTTAAAATATTACTATTGCCTTATTTTCTAATTATCTGGCACATCTCTATCATTTAGACATTTGGTATATAATATTGCAAACAATCTTTCTATTTCTTCACCGGTTTCTTTTTTGATGTCGGTTTTAATTCCATCATTATCTGGAGCTTTTCCCTACTTCTAAATTTAACTCCACATTCATTTCTTCATTTAAAATGCTAGAAAATTTAGATAATATAGTAATGGTAGAGATACTTTTTTTTGTACTTTATTTCTATATAATTTTTCAAAGAACCCTTCAGCACATTTCGTGGTGTTAGTTTGATCTTTTCATCATATTGCTGAAATAAGTTTCCTAACAATGCCAAGATATTGTTAAACCCCTTTGAGACTTTTATTTTTTTCTATAGCTTTCCTTGCTAATTCACAATTATAATTTCTTACATCAATAAATCTTTTTGTATAATTTTGCAAAATTTCTAGAAATTCAATTTTTCTTAATGGATCATTTTTATATTTTTTCATATTCGTACTTGTCCTTATACATTGTCTTCTCTCAGCAGAAAATTAATTGGCAAATTGCTGCTTTCTTGTATCAGCTGTCTTTGTTGCTGTTCTTCATAGTGTATTTATTATCTTCCTACTGACTTATCTATTAATATCTTTAAAATGAATTCAAGTTCTAATTTAAATTCATTGAAATGTTTTTGAACGTTAGGAATATCAACTGTGAATACTGTTTTTCTTAATATTTTTTGTCTCTCTAGTTTTGCATTAATTTGTAAGGTACATATCGCTAGTTGATGATCATTTCTTGTGTTGATTCTATTTAAATATTATAATCTTGAAATACATGTCTATTATTCAAAGTATAATCTACTTCTGCTATACCTTCATTTAATGCTTTCCAGTCCATTTTCGTTTAGCATTCTTCTTAAGCAAAGAATTCGTAATATGCAGATTCTCTTTTTCTGCCATTTCCATAAGCCTGTGCCATCTCCAATTTCTACCATCACAACCAAATTTACTCACAACTCTTGCATCTTCCAATCATTTACCAATTCTAGCATTAATGTCTCTATGATAATTATAAAATATTGCTTGAACCAATCGAAAGCCTTCTCTACATCAATATAAAAATCCTCTAATCCTTCATCACAATATATTCTTTTAAAGTCTAAATTTGAATTATCTGCACTTGGTATCTTCAATTAAGTTGAATAACTAATGTTATTACTCCCTCTGATACCCCATAAATATTTTACAAGCCATAAATCCCAATCCATTTCTTCTTCCAATACTTGATCCTTTGCATTATAGTGCATGTTCATTTTTTAAATCAGTTATCTCTTTATTGTATCTTTTAATTTCACAAAATCCAACAATATCCCATTTATGTTTAGAAAATTCTTCCAATATGTGTAATCTTCATTCACTTGAGAGTAATCTGCAGTTGTAAGCACCTAAATAAAAAGTCATCATTAATTTAGAAGCTTGGGTCCATAATCAGGGTTTTTTGGCACCCTCCATTTTCAGCAATTGACCATTACATTGGGTGGTGAGTTTACAGTCTCTTGTGAACAAGAGCAATAATTGAATTTCGTCTATCATGATTATAAATATCTGTATTAATGAAGTTCATTTCATTCACGAACTATTTGGCAACTGATAAGAAAGATGGTAGTGTTTTATTAATCTTAAACTTACAAATAAAAAGCTAATAAACTCTGACTGATGAACGATGTTAAGCAAACCAAAAATGTTTCTTCTTCTTTAGTGACAAAAACCTGGCGAGTTGACATTAGAAATTTGCCTATTCGATTTATTTTTAAACTACAAAGAGAAAGCAAAGAGTGTCCTTTTTCAAAGAAAAATCCTTTCTGCAGCCATATTATCGATATCCTTCCACAATTATTATACTTTATTCTATTCTTTTGTTTTTACAAGTTAGAATTTTAGAAGTATTCTTAAAATCAGTTTCTATAATTTATATAAATCCACATATTTTGAAAAAAATTTCCATCATTTAAATTAATTAGGTTGGATATTTAAATAAATAGGTTGATTGGATAAATATTCATTCATTTGAATTCTTGGATCATTTTTAAATATCAGCAAAAGGCGATCTTCATTTCTTCAAATTATCCTCATTATTATGTGAAAAAGAGTCACTAAATAATTTAATATAATAATATATCGTTGCTTGGTCCATATTCTAATTTCAGTGTATCAAAAGATTTAAAGTGCTTAATATCAACAAATAACTTCTATCTAATTTTAATCAACTAGTCATTTCTAAATTGTTTAATCAATCCATTAAACTTGTACATTTAAATCTTTGAAAGCCTACATTTAGTTTAAAATTTTGCTAAGTAGAAATTATGTTTACTTATGAGCAAATTATTCCTAATATAATCATTATCAGGTAATCGTTCCTGATTTTTCATTTTTGTAATCCCGAAGAGATTTCTTGATAACTACATTTATTAAGAAAATTTCATTACTTAGTAATATAGCAATCTTGAAAATCCAACGCGGTAATATTTTATCAGTTATTGAAATATATTACTAGAGAGTCAGATATTTCTAAAGAATAAACGTTAACATTTCTAGAATTATGATAGGAATGAAGCACAATGTATTTTTAAATCACCTACTACTGCAATATCGGAATATTTTAATATATAATCTGTCCAATTATGTGAACTTACAAATGCTCGCCTGATATTCATAGGTAGTCTTATATTTTATTATAATATAATTCAAAATAAGAACTACCGTCTAGTATCTATTGACAATAAGACTTTAATAAAGATGGCAGTACTAAAATAGAATGACAGTTTCCTTTATGACGTCATTCAAGAATTATTACTTTAGTGTTTTTTTTCATGTCTAAACGAAATATTGTAATACTTAATGTACCATGTTATGCAAAATCTCAATAATGACAAACTATTTTTCACAAATTGAATTTTATTCTTTCAAATAACGGTGGGTCTTAGATTAAGTTTCTGGACAACTCCTGAATTCGAATCAGTCTTTCATTGATATTGATGTAATAGTAGTAAAACGCAGATTATGGAATAGACAAAATAAATCAGTTTGTGAGGAATATACATTAATTGTCCCAAAAGTTTATTTTGATACAAAATAAAATTTAAAAAGTAATATTTATAAACAGATGGATAGTTTAATGGGCAAACAATTCACCATCGAAGGCTCCCAATTAATTGAATAGTAGCGAAAATCTTTAAATGAAACTACACGAAAATTAGATTATAATAGTAGTATATAATTATTTTATAAATTGTACTCCAATTTCAGATAGATAGATAGATATATAGATAGATAGATAGATAGATAGATAGATAGATAGATAGATAGATAGATAGATAGATAGATAGATAGATAGGTGGGTGGGTGCGTGGGCATGTGGATGGACGGACAGACAGATAGACAGACTAATAGACAGACAGATAGATAGATAGATAGATAGATAGATAGATAGATAGATAGATAGATAGATAGATAGATAGATAGATAGATAGATAGATAGGAGGTAGGTTGCTGGGTGGGTGGGCAGGTGGATGAACGGACAGACAGACAGACTAATAGACAGACAGACAGATAGATAGATAGATAGATAGATAGATAGATAGATAGATAGATAGATAGATAGATAGATAGATAGATAGATAGATAGATAGATAGATAGATAGATAATCTATTTTCTGGCTCCTCAAAAATTAAATCATGGCTTCAAAAAAACAAGGGAAACCGACTATAAGATATAAATTGATTAAAAAAAGAAATCAGCAAAGAATAGAAGTTTAATATAAATGTTTGATAAAGTAACATTAAATACTAGTAATTCATTAAATACAAATTCACAAATTAAAATCAAACAAAATCGAGGTGGTCTTTAAAAATCTTTAGATATTTTTTTGACCTTCAGCTGGGATGTCATTAAGTTCTGAGGATTCATTCAAGTCCTCCCCTTCTAGATATTTTTTGTAACTTGACACGCGGGTTTTTTTTTTTTGCTGGTTCTAATTTAACACTTTATTTAACAGTTTTCTGGACTTATCTCTATCTATCTGAAAATTATTTATCTCATATTTTAATACTTTGTTTATTTCTTTCATTATTTTATCATCTTTAATTATTATTACTTAGTTATTCTAATACAAATGTTATTTTATATAAATTGAAGGCATGTATAAAGATATGCGCATGTGGGTGAATAACTAATACGTAAGTATTCTTTATTACTCTTATCTGAACAATAGCACTACATCCTCATACTCCAGAGAATTCTGAATTTTTCCAGAGCTTCATAGAAATCTTTCTAATATATGGATAGTCTATTTTTATTTGTATTTCGGGAGGGGGTGTGTGCTAATCATTAGCTAACGCTACTTGTAACTATTTCATTTTTTTAATTGTATTTATAATTACAGCACGTTGACAATCTATTTCATTTATTCTATGGCAACTTATCTGGAATTCCTGTGGGTTGTCATGTATTTGCATTTAATCAACTTTTGTTTCTGGATATGATTATGAATTGCCGATGCTAATTGGATCTCCAAATCTGATATGAGATTTCTTTAATTAGTTTTTTTTTTTCTATTCATAACTTACTAGACTATTTCATAATTAGATTCTTTTCCCCCAGAAACATGTTTCCCCTTCCAGGCTTCTCATATTTTTTGTAGATAGACACATTGACAGCTTACTATAAAACTTTTTGACAAATGTCTGAAAATGATATTTCTTTAGCTATAGGAGGGATGATATTCTGGTGAAGATAGGGAAGCTGATTGCCTCTTACATATTATGGTATCTGTAACTGCCGAATAGCTTTCTTAGCAATACTGTTTGATTCATAATGATATGGTATATGGACATGTTTAATGTTTCCCCATTCAACAAAGTTTGCTTCAACTTTGTCAGATGTAAGCTCCATATGGTCCTTATCATGCAAAAATTTCTTTTAAATCTGAATGCTTTCATTTGACTATTTTTTATATTCCACCCATATTGAGCTGGCAACCAAAAATATATTACTTTTAAATGGATCTGCATAGTATATGTGCATTTAGTTCCATGGTGTTTCAGTTTCTGGCCAAGAATATTTTTCTTTACGTTTCAATTTCCTCATGAAAACTAAGACACAACATATAACTCGGTGCTAGAGATTTGGTTCTAACTATTCAGAAGATGAACCTGGCAAAGTAATTTTAAAATCTTAGCATGTCTCTAAGAAGAAATCAGCACTTTATCGACAACCGATATACAATATTTGTTAACTGATAGTTGCTCGCCTACTTTAGACAACATTTGTGGAAATTTGGGGGACATTTTCTTGACTATCAGTGCTGGATTCAACTTTAGTAAGCCATATTATCTTTAGTCAAAAATGCAGTGGTTGTATTGTTGATTGGTCTTGATTCCCAATGGTCTCCATAATTTATTGCTCTCTCACTATCTTTTCCTGATATATCAGGTGCATGAGTTAATGCATCAACATGCTTTATCTGATGACTTTTTATAAACTGTTATTCATAACACTATATTAGAGTAACGTTTTAGAGCATAAATAATCTTAAAAATATTCTTAACAATTGCTGGTGATTGGTTATTATTTTACATGGTCCCCCAGATAGACATCGACGTAGTTTTTTTGATATCCGATATAATAATGCCTCTATTTCTTAATATATGCTTTTGACTCTTTTAGACATGGTTTACATAGAGCATTCACCATTTCTTAGAAAATGATTAAATTCATATTGTTTGATAAGATTATATCAAACTATTATCAAAATGAACTGACAAACGACTAGAGACAAATCCTGGTTTTATCTTATGCAAAACATTCTCTTGTGATTCTTTCCTAATCTAATGTTGATTCTTTTAAAAAAATTGTATACAGATGTAAGCTTTACCCCATAATCTCAAAAAAAATTACTAAATTTATTTTCACCTATTTGGATCGGGCTTATATCCATACCTGTAATAATGCGAACTTATAAATGTAATTTCTTTTCAATTTTATATGCATTTTTTTCTGAACTCAGTTTAGCTCTAAATTTTATAGAATCGCTTAATCACACATATTATTTAATTTATTACATAACGATTTTTCGAATTAGTCTTGGCCAATATATCACCAAAATATGGTGTAATACCATTCTTCCCATCTAATAGTGAATATTTTTCCACTTCGAAATATTCCGGCTGTCATTACACCAAAAAGAAAAAAGATTGTTTTCTTTGAACAATCCTTTGTGAATTATAATAGTCAAGATTTTTGGTGCTTCTGTGATACTTACATATGCCTTCAAAACTAGTTTTGCATAAAAAAATGAATCATATAAGTTAATAACAGTGTTCTTATATTTGGAATAAGCTACAAACTCTTAACCATACGTTTATTAAGTGTAATCCTATCGTTTCTACATATATGGGTCTGTTAATTTTAATTCTTTTAATAATGACTATAGGAATGGCTCAGTTTTCAACAAACATACTGGGATCTAAATCGTCTGCATAAAATTAACTTTTTTTTTTAAGTGTCATAGTATCGGCCGGGGCGCGAACCCGCAACCCGGACAACTGCCTGCAAGTGCAAGACAGTCGCGCTGACCTCTCGACCAACAGTGACTTTTGTGACTTATAATGTACTGATTTTACGCTCTTCTGAAACTCAATCTCAACAGGTACAGTAATTATCTTTCGATGCCTATACTTGAATAATTTAAGGAATTTGGTTTGTATTTCTCTGTCAATATTCGCATTATTAACGATATATATTTTTATACCTGGGGAATAAAACACTTTTTTATCTGTTATTGGGATTTTAATTATCTTTTACAATGAACTAATTTAATTTTATTCAATGGTTCTTAATTTCAACTGTTATTTTTACACCAATGATAAACAATAGATTTTTCATTAATTAACATCAGCTTTAGCTATGCACTACTCTATGCGATTTGGGTAATTATTAGAGCATCTAACTTAGGATTGGATGATCCCCAGATCTATTCTGACGCTTGCACGTCTGGCGAACTTATTATGAACTTTCGAGTATTAATGCCATGTGCCTTTTTTTTTAGCCCTGCTCTATCTTGGAAAAATCTTTCATTATTTTAGGTTAACTCAATCTTACCCATCTGGGATATAATAAATATCTCAACTCTGCAATCTATTTCCATTACTATGAATTTATTATATGTTTGTGCGATCAGTACTGTTTTTTAAAGGCTATCCATATTAGTTGTGTGATTTCGATGCTGTCTTAACTTTAACCTAGTGTAATTTTTATTTGCACAATTTTTGTTTATAGTGCAGGAGATCTGAACTAGACAGCGTACCTTTCCACAGCTCTTACACTTCACATTTTTTCCACTTACCCTCTATATCTATTAAGGCAGTGTTAATGCAAGAACAGCATTTTAGTTTTTTCTTTTACAACCATTCAGACTTGATTGCTCTTAGAACTGTTATTTGCTTGGAATATTATTTGCCAGATCAGTTAAACACTTTTGCATGACCTAGAACCAATTTATGCGTAGTGCGTTTGTTGAAAAGTTTGGCATGCAAGAGGTTGATAAGGTCAACAGCTACTGTTGCAGTATTTCAATGATCATGTCTGCAAAGAAGTTGTTCCAATAAAGATTCTAGGTAATCTCTGTATGTACTATTCTTTGCCAAATGTAGCAAGATGGCATCATAATTTTTTATATTCACGCCTCTCATTTGACATTTTTTTACATGATTGAAGAATAAGTTATAAGTTTATAGGGTTGAGCACTAAAATGATTGTTCAACACATTTGACCAATTCTGCATGAGATGAAATTTAGGGATCTTCAGCTTTTCCCATCAGAATTCTCAAAGTCACTTTTTTAATGTTATATTTGTATTATTTACTATAAAACAATTGTCCATAAGCTTTGTATAGATGGACCACTTAAAGGGTTAATTAAAGATAAATTGGCCAATTTCCAACCATGTTGTTATCATGACATTTATCGTTCAATGGCTAACTACTCTCTAGTTTACATCTGTAAGATTTTAGCTGCGATCTTAAATGAATATAAATTCCCTTAGCCTACTAATTTGGGTTTAATGTTTTGTGGCCCTACCAACTGCTGACTATGCGAATAAATATGCTAGGTTCCGGATTCTTAATCCAAATGGAAAGCATAAAACAACAAAAAAAGGAAATCACAGAAGTTTTATACAAATTTTTAATAGAAGTTTAAACATTAATAATTCATTAAATATAAATTTGGTCCACTCGCGACCATTACTGAAACAATTTTCAAGTTATACCCAGAGATATAGTGAAATCATTATTAAGACTGACATAGCCCTTGAACGTTTCAATATCCTACTTGTGATGTTAATCTGGGATATCGCTGGATAATGAAGCCTCACTAGATTCGTCATAGTCTACCTCTAGCTTCATAAGTTGCTCTCTCTAGATTCCTAATATACACCCTTTTTTAAACTTTTCAGGAATTAATTATCTGTATTTATCCAAACATGTCTTGTTTTTTTGTTTTAAGACTGCTGACTTAAAATTTAACTAATTGGTTTTATTAATTAGTATTTCTGTTATCTAAAGGTTTTTTAAAAAATATCTAATAATGTAATAATTACTGTTGGTGAATTTTGTATTTTATTTCTTATTAATCTTCTACTGTAATTACTACCAAAAATGTTAAATTTATTAAGTTTACAATATGTATACTTATGTGAATAGCTAACATACATGTTTCATTATTGCTCTTAACTGAGCTGGAGCAGATAGGTAGGTAGGTAGGTAGGTAGGTAGGTAGGTAGGTAGATAGATAGATAGATAGGTAGGTTGGTAGGTTGGTAGGTAGGTATGTAAGTAGATAGATAGATAGATAGATAGATAGATAGATAGATAGATAGATAGATAGATAGATAGATAGATAGATAGATAGAGAGAGAGAGAGGAGAAAAGAAATAAGGGAAGTAAAGAGTTACAGAGTTAGATTAAATTTGATTCAGTTAAATGAGGCTTTCTTAGATTGTTTAGGTTAGGATAAATTAGGTAGAATAAGGTGAAGTAAATAGGTAGGGATTCAGAGAGGTAGCGGTATTCCATAGTCAAACAGTCAGAAATATAGTCAGACAAAGGTAGATCGATAGTTAAACAGTTTAAAAGATTAAATAAATAAATACATATATGAAAAGCATAAGTTTAAACAACTCATTAGTACATAAATCTATTTATATTCATTTTAAAATTATATTATCAGAAATTTTCATTAACATCAAAGAACTAATTAATGACTTTGCTTAGCTTGATATTAATTAATGCTTTTCTTTATTGATCAATAATCCATTTTTCTTTTAATTTTTTATAGAGTCGTATTTATAATTTAAATCTTAACTTGACCAATTTTTTACAAATAAAATTAAAACCAATTATTTAATTAAAACTAATTACTTAATTAATTTTTATTTATAACTTCACAATTGTTATTTCTTTTTATTTAAAAAAAATATTGTTTAATTGTAAAATCGAAAAGGTAATCAATTCTAATGTTTAATATTTTTCTAAAGAAACAATATTTTCACTTAACTCAAATATCTCAATTAAAAACTACTTTCCCGTTCAGAGTTTTTTTTCTTTTTTCTTTTTGCTTCATACAAACATTTTATTAGTAGTAATATGTTAACAATGAAATCAGTATATGAAATATCAAAATATGACAAATTTGCTGTCTTTAATAAAAGCTAATATTTTTTTTTTATCCAAAATAAAAGCTGACATTTTTTTCTATCCAAAATATGTAAAGAAAAATTCTCATAATAAAATAAAACTAAATATCTTATACAGTATATAAAAAAATCTCTATTTTCTCTGCTGTCTGATTGGTGAATGTAAATGATTCTTCTAAAGTTGTCACGTGTCCAATTCACAACGAGGCATATTTTTCAATGAAATAAATTTTATTTGTGCCATTTGTTAAAGTAACCCATAAAAAAAAATACATATTATGAAAACGACAAGCAGCTACATTTCTGGATTCTAAAAAAATATATAGTATTGAAATAAAACTTTTTGAAGGAAAAAATAGTACATGTGCTTTTAACTAGAATTAAATAGATATAGTATTTAAATCTTGGAAGAAAATGTAATTATAGTACATAAACTCATGTTTGAAATGTGGTATTTAGTATGGAAAAAATAGATGCTATTATTCCGTATTTACATTTAGTTTTGGTTAGATATCCTTGAAGTTTAACTGATGGCCTTTCAGGCCAGTGTACAATTCTCACATTTATGTAATATTAAAATCTTTTGTTTAATTTATATTAAATCTTTAAAAAAATTGTTAAAAAAAACTCATAGGCTTTAAGTAGGTCCGGTAGATACGGTTTTTGTAATAAATAAGAATAAAAAGAATAGGTAGTTGATAAACTAAATTGGCAAGAAACTTTAACTTTCTAATATCATTCCACTACTGGCTTATATAACAAAGGCATAAAAATTTCATTGTAATCGTAATAATCGAATGGTTTACTGCTAAGGAATTCAATAGAGGTTTGAATATTAGACCTGAAGCTCCAGTATCTGTTATTCTATTATTCCATTAAAACATCATGATATAACATAATAAAAAATATGATTTATGATACCAATTTTTCATAAATACTGAAATGGTAAATCTGATTCAGATTTGCCATTTCACGGTCTGCCCCTGTTGTGTTTGTCTGGATTACAGACCCAACTAACAGTAAAAAATATAAAATAATACTGACACAAGTATTATAATTTAATATATTTATTATGTACAAATATATACAAACAATATACAGTATACAAATGCATATTTATAAGTTGAATCTTGGAGTTTAATGTGAACTCTGGGTTTTGCCTGCCGCTTCCAGCCACACCTTATGGCTTGCCTCATGGGTAAGGTCTATGACTCTTCCAGCTATGTAGTTAGCTTGCCTCAAGCCGAGGGTGATCTTAGCAGCATCCGGTCTCTGTGGGACTTGCCTAGCTGCATAGATCTAAATAGCATAGTGCTATTAATGGGAATACTTGCTGCTGTTTATGTTAGCAGAATTTCCCTGGGAGAACGCAAAGCGTCTGTTTAGGTTAGACACGTTCTTCCTTGATTTTCACAAAAGGCTGACTGTTTATGCCCAGATCCCTGACCTTATTGAAAACCTTAGGATTCAGCAAGCATCATTGCTCATTGGTCTGTAATAATCATTGGCTATGCTTTTATCTATACATCAGCCTATTGGCCTGAGGCAAACAATGCTTAATCCGATCAGATAAGGTGGCATCTGGAATAGACCACTTCTGAGAGAATGGAGGACTATAACAGACCCACCTAATTATTTATCTTACTAACATTTGCTTTTTTTTTATTATTCTAAAAAAACTTTATTAATATCCTGAATAAATCCTATAATTTATTTTGGATCATAATTGTACTAACACTTATTCTATTTTATTATTAAAAGACAAAAATTCAAATAATTAACTTTGATTTTTTTTTATATATTTTAGATATACTGTATATGTTTAAAATGCTTTATTTTTAGTTCAAGAATCCAAGATGGCCTTTTTGAAAAGATTTGTACCTCAATAAGAAGTTTAAAATAAATGTTTAAATTAAAAGCATTGATAAATTACCAAAATCCATTCACTGTGGAATCTCTATTCATTAATTAGTAGAGATTCTTCATTGTTATCTAAATTAAAACCTAACATAAAATTATATTGAAATATATTGATCCTTATTGAGGTACAAACTTTCTAAAATTAGAATAAAAACCAATTTCTATTGTTTTCTAAAAGATCACCTGAGGCAGCAGGAAGTAATAAATGGTGGCCCTTTTTGAGCATAGAGAGTGACCAGAGACCAGACAGAGAGTGACCAGAGACAGAGAACAGACAGAGTTGTAGAAAGCACGCTATGATGATTGAAGAGTAAAACAGGGTAATCGCTGCCCTTTCCCTCCTGAGACCCGAAATCTTCCGTTATGCTGCTGCCAGAACCTGCCATCAACTGCCATAAGCCATCAATGCTCGCCCGCAGAACTCATTCCGGGGAGCACCAAGGTAGTCATTCAGATTTGACCAAAGTATTATTAGAATGTAAATATAATTTCATAAAGCTTTAAAATGTCAAAAGTTAATGTTTATTAAGGATCTTTTTTTAACTGTCTCTTTAACCTGTTCTTTTAAATTATTTATAATGTTTTTCCTTTTGATAAACTCAAGCTCACAATAATTTTCTAATATTTTTAATTGAATATGAATTTATTTGTTTTATATTAATTTTGGCATGAGATTATTTTATGCTTTGATTTTTTTTGTATTTCGACAAGCTTTACTCGCGCGGAGGGGGGGGGGGCTCAGAGTAATTTGCTAAGAGTGCAAATTATGTTTTATTAGAGGGAGTTCGGGAAAGAACGATTTGATTTTAAAGGTAAAGTAAGTTGATTTATTTTCACGAGTGAGGTTGTGTCGAATATATATATATATATGTGTTTCTAAGCAAATCTACCATAATTTCAAATAAATTTACTATAGATTTCCCGGAATGGGATTTATGATTTTTTTCATTTCTGTAATTCAAAATAAAATAAAATATGCTATAGATTTTTGACCTAGTAACAGCGCTGCTGGATAGCGTCAGTTAATTATCATGCATTTTTTTAAGTTAGGAAAGAGGGAAGAGGGGATTTTTTTGAGAATTAAATTCCCTTATTTCTATAAGGATGTTTTTTTTTTTTTTATGTTAAATATTTATATAAAGTAGTTGTTTACGCAGGTTGTTCTCTATGCAGTATTAGATCATTTTAAGGCTATTTAATTATAATTCGTTCCTATTTAATAATTATAAGATCTCGGGTTAATAAAGAATGCTTGGAGTCTCATGAACAGACCTAAAACGGTCATAGATTTTACAATTTGGAATTAGCTTCCGTTCTTCGCATATGCCTGTGAAACGGACAGCGTACTTGAGATAGAGTTGATTTGTCAGCAGAATTTGTAGAGGTGAATCTGAGGACTCTCTGTAATTCCTATCTCCTATCGATACATGGACATGACATGTGGATGTATCGATTATCCTTTTTTTCTTCATTGGAATAGACATACGAGTGACCGTAATCCGGCTCGTATTTTCTTACTTACGTTTCTTCTCTCCATTTTGCATTCGTATATTTATTAACCCGACATTATTTTGCTTTTATTTTGCTTATCTAATAAGTAAGCCATAGGGAAATGCTTCTACCGCAAGGATCTTCGACCTGAGTAATCGACTCTTTTGTTCATTTGCGTAATTAGTTAAAATCGTTTGGTTTTGGCTAATTCACGGTATATTTCATTATAGGTATGATTTTAGTTGTAAGTCCAACTAAAGTGACTTGTTTGCTTTGATAATTAACTGATAGATTTTTTTTATTATAATCGCTTACAGTTTTAAAGTTATTTATAAGCTATGCTAGCAAGGTCCACTAATGTCATAAAACATTAGTTGTTGAAAATCCAAATTATTAATTTTATAAAGATAAATAAAAATCATTTTTTTTATATATATGTTAATGGAGTAAGACGTCAAATTAGTCTTACTACAATCGTCTATTTAATTAATATCTTGTTCAATAGAAATGTTTTTTTAAGTCATTCTTATATATGTGCGTTAGGCAGATGTTTAAACCTATCGCTATATTATAAGCTTGTAATAAATGTGCACGGGGAATTTTGAAATCGGTGTTCATTTAATTACGAAATAATTTTTGCTATTTAAAAAAAAAAAAAGAATAAATGTAAACAAAATGAAAGATGTATAAACTTCACAAAATAAATTGTACAAAGTCAATAACGTCAATGCTGACCGCTAATAAAAATAAAGTCGTCAGGAACTTATATAATTATGAAGTTAATTTAAAAATTGTAATTTTTTTTTTTTTTGAGCTTGAGTTTAAACTAATGTAAAATAAATAATGTAGAATGTCCAATGATTTTAAATATATATATATAACAAAAACAAACTTCCAGTGTTCTCGAATCATTTTATTTACTTTTATTTTAAATAAATTTTGACTTTTAAATATACCTATCAACCAATCACCCAAGTTCTCATTTAAATGTAATAAAATCGAATTTCATGCTTTAAGACGCAGCTGCCGGCACAGTGAAAATAAAGGAATTCGATCGTATCGTCGAGAAAGGCTATTGATTAGATCTTTGACCTGGGGATATAAGTAAATAGGGCAGAATTCACTATGTACCTGATTTATCTATCTTGTACGTGGTCAGACTCGAGGTACTTTACCTGTATTCAGGGGTTGGTTGGATCAATGTATGTTTTTCGACCGGTACAATACTTATAATTTTGTTACAAAAATTCACAAATATTATTTTGTTATTTCTGTTCATTTCCAAAGTAGCAGCAACAACTGCTGCTTGTTCTTCTTTTCCTCCTTTTCATCCTTCTCCTTTTTGTTTTTCCTCTTTTTTAACTTTTTCTTCCTTTTTTCTTCTTCACCTTTTTCTTGTTCTTCTTTTTTATTATTATTATTATTATGTTCTTTTACTTTTCTTAAAATGATTTTAATAGATATATTAAGCATTTAATATATGTATTATTATTATTATTATTATTATTATTTAGAAATAGCACTAAGTCTACTACTTCCTTTATTTTGCTGTAATATTTTATAGAAATACAATTTGTCATTATATCATAGCTTTGAGGAAGGCTGCAGAACAGTCTAAACATCAGATTGTGTGTATACAATAAATTTTATTTTTGTTAAAAAGTGTTTGAAGTAAGGTTGACAAATTGTATTTATATTATTAATATAGAAAAGCAATGTGTAGACTTCAGACCACTCAACTAAGTTTGGAGAAATATATATTGGAAATAAAAAGAGATCAAAAATGAAATATGTGAGTGAGGAACTAACAAGTGTTTTTGATATTGATGAAGGAATTCAAAGAATGAAATGGAATTGAGTTGGTATATTTAAAGATGAGTGGATACTATATGGAGAGCTAAATTTTTAAATTGAATCCCAAGAGATTATAAAAGATGTAGAAAAGAAGTCACATTTGAGATGGAAGAATTAAATAAAAAGGTTGTTAGTCTGTTGTGGTGAAAAGAGGCTATCATTCAAAGAAAATGGATTGAACATTGAGAAATCTTTATTCTGCGTCATTGAGAAATCTTTATTCTGCGTGAACCGATAATAATTTTTATCTTTGCTATTGTAGTTTTTTTTCTATCTTATTTATTAGTGCTAGAAATAATAATTGAAGACATGAATATTGTGATCTATGTCTATATTTACTCTGGATCTCATAAGAGTAGTTTTTTTTTTTTTTGGAAATATGGTATTAATATTCATAGCAAGAATATTGGATATGTAACGACTGATAACATAATCTTTGTTTGAATTTAAGTAGTTATTTTTCATAGGCTGAGAAAATTATGCATTTTTCCCCACTCAGCAATGTATTTTGTTAAACATACTAATGAAAGTTTCTTATACTAGTGTTCTATATAGAAAGACAGCTAGATAAAATACAGGAAGAACATTATGTATTCATGAATGGTAAACGTTTTTGTATAAATTTAATTGATTATTAAAATATTGTAGTAATTCTTTTGTTTGATTACATTAAAATAGAAAGTGTTTATAATTATTATATTTGGTTCTAGTCTTATAGCTAAAGACACTGCTTTATGGCGCCATTTTTGTGCTAAAACACATAAAAATGCCGCGGCAGACACGTTTGAACCCGCATTTTCTATAATACAACTTTTTTGTTGTGCTACAGATTGCAGGCCACTATGTCGCGTCGCAGTACAGCATGTATGTTGCATTGCAGCAACTACATTTTCAGAATTTGCACAGTTTATAAAATGGTTACGGCTTGATGAGAGGGTGTGTTTTTTTTAATTGGATGGAAATGTTGTTTTCATTGAATTTTTTTTTATTTTAAAGTATTGAAATGTTCAGATTTTGTAAAGTAATAATTATCAGACTTTTTACACCATACTGTATTGAAGTTTTAATTGTGAAAATGTTGACAAGATATGTGTAAAGTGAAGTGGAATTAGGTGTCAAGTAGCGTACTGTTCGTAACATTCCATGAGACAAACAAGATTCTACCGTGTGTATATTTTTGAAGTAAAAAACAGCCGTAACACAAAAATATCCAGAAAGAAAAGTACAATTATGCACGTTTTTTTTGTAAATTTCATAAAAAGCCTATATTATAATCATGATTAATAAGTAAAGAAGATATTTTTGTTGCTGTTTAAAAAAGTTTTACTTTATTTCTTTTCTCTGACTATGGTTATACTTTGTTGAATATAGTATGTTATCATTTATTTTATAGATGTTACTAAAAAAAATATTTACAAACAACAGAACACTAAACCTAATCCTAAAACTAACCCTAAATCTAACCCTAAAACTAACCCTAAACCTAACTGTAACAACTTTTACTTTTTGTTGTTGTTATAGTCCTCCCTTCTCTCAGAAGTGGACTATTCCAGATGCCGTCTTATCTGATCGGATTAAGCATTGTCTGCCACAGGCCAATAGGCTGATGTATAGATAAAAGCATAGCCAATGATTATTACAGGCCAATGAGCAACGATGCTTGCTGAATCCGAAGGTTTTCAATAAGGTCAGGGATCTGGGTATAAATAGTCAGCCTTTAGTGAGAATCAAGGAATGTGTCTAACCTAAACAGACGCTTTGCGTTCTCCCAGGAAAACTCTGCTAACCTAAACAACAGCAAGTATTCCCATTGATAGCACTATGCTATTTAGATCTATGCAGCTAGGCAAGTCCCACAGAGACTGGATGCTGCTAAGATCACACTCGGCTCGAGGCAAGTTGTCTTGTACAGCTGGAAGCATCATAGACCTTACCCATGAGGCAAGCCATAAGGTGTGGCTGGAAGCATCATAGACCTTACCCATGAGGCAAGCCATAAGGTGTGGCTGGAAGCGGCAGGCAGAACAAAAGAGTTACGTTAAACTCCAAGATTCAACTTATAAATATGCATTTGTATACTGTATATTGTTTGTATATATTTGTACATAATAAATATATTAAATTATAATACTTGTTTCAGTATTATTTTATATTATTTACTGTTAGTTGGGTCTGTAATCCAGACCAAACACAACAGTTATGGCACAGATGACAAAAGATTTTTTTTTCCCCACAGCTGGAAAAAGAAAAAACTTGGAAAACGTAAATACGCGAGTGTGCAATTATTTAGACACACACTCGTAAGTTATGAAGCTGTGATTACTAAATCACACTTAAATACGGTCCAAGTATTTATTAAACAGTGATTCTTAAAATCACTTATTGCTGGCAAAACAAGTAAAATACATGATAGTATTTACTAAACAGCCACTGTCAAAATCACTTATTTCTGGGAGGAAACAAAGTGATCATAAAAATGATTGGTGCTTCATAAACCAATCAAAATTGGCCTTGCTAAAAAGACAGAAGCTCGCCCTAGCGGAGTAAAAAATCTGTCAACAATCGTATCGAGTGGTGACTCACAAATATATGAAAAAAATATTTTTCTCACGTGATAACAGAAAAATAAAATAAAATAAATGGCTAGTATAATTGGCTCGATGGAAGCTTTTGATCCAGGATTCCCTGAGAACTGGTCAAGCTATAAAGAGCGCCTAATTTTCTATATGCAGGCCGATCAGATAAAAAAGTCGGAAATAAAATTAGCGACGCTGAAAACAATAATCGGGTCGCAAACTTATAATATTTTAAAATCACAAATGGGGTTAGAAACACTGGCTGACTTGAATTTTGAGAAGGCGTTGGCAATTCTCACAGAATAATTTCCCCCCAAACCGCTAACAATAATGCAGAGATATTATTTCAATCTATGTATTCAGGCGGAGGGAGAAAAAGCTAGAGAATTTGCCACGCAAATCCGGACATTAGCACTTACATGCTAAGCACTATGCGATCATTTCATTTGTGGCATGAACGATCATAATTTAAGTCAAACTATTAATGACACCAGATATAGATTTTGAAAAGGCTGTAAATCAAGCCATGCTGGCAGAATCTATAGCATGTCAGGCAAAGCCACTACAAAAAATAAATTATACTCTTCAAAAAGTTGAACAGAATGCTGAGTCTGACAAGCACCCAGTTAGCTCAACAACGAGTGTAAAGCGTTGTTATAGATGTGATGAACCGATCCACGTGCAAACAGAATGTCCACATCTCCATGCTGTGTGCTCATTTTGCAAGTGTGTCGGTCATATAAGAGTGGCATGTCTAAACTTAAAAAGACAAACAGCCAATATGAGAATGGAAAAAACCATTCCAAAAAACAAAGGCAACTATAAGAAAAATAAACAAGTTGCCAGTATAAATCACATTAAAGACAATCAGTCTGGATTTATACATAGTATAATGATTAATGATATGCCAGTGAGAATGGAACTATACACAGGGTCTGCAGTGTCTATTGTTTCAAAAAAGACTTGGGCTATCATTAATAAAAATAATAAACATAATCTGCATCCTACAGATTATCAGGGTAAAAAAATAAAACTCTTGGGTCAGACAAGAGTTAAAATTACCATGCCTAACAAAACTAGACACCTACCACTGGTAGTGGCATCAGGTGATCACAGCAACTTGTTAGGCTGTGACTGGTTCAGTCACTTAGGCTTTGCAGTGTCAAAAGTGAACCAGATCACAATATTAGCTAAATTAAAGGTTAATTACCCTGAAGTGGTCAAAAAAGATCTAGCTCAGTATCTAGGACCACCAATTCAGTTATCACTGAATAAAGAGATAAAACCAAAAGTCAACAAAAAGTTGATAACAAAAATGAATATGAGAAATTGGAACACCAGGATTGCCAGAACTCCACTAGCTTTGCAGACTAAAGTGCTATGCAGAATGTATAGAGGACCCACTAAATGGATTCCAGCAGTCGTGATCCAACGAAAAGGACTCCATACCCTTATAGTCAAAACAGCAGATGGATGTCAACATCATCACCATCGAAAGCAACTTAGACTATATTATACTGATGCAACCACAAGGAATGAATCTACAGAGACATGCAGTACAAGCAAAGAGGACCAACAAACCGAAGACGGCAGCAAACCAGCACCGAAGCGCGTTAGTCATCCTCCAGCACACCTGCATGACTGTTCTCTAGGCTAAATTTTAGCCAGGGGGAGGGATGTTATAGTCCTCCCTTCTCTCAGAAGTGGACTATTCCAGATGCCGCCTTATCTGATCGGATTAGCCAATAGGCTGATCTATAGATAAAAGCATAGCCAATGATTATTATAGGCCAATCCGAAGGTTTTCAATAAGGTCAAGGATCTGGGTATAAATAGTCAGCCTTTTGTGAGAATCAAGGAAGAACGTGTCTAACCTAAACAGACTCTTTGCGTTCTCCCAGGGAAACTCTGCTAACCTAAACAGCAGCAAGTATTCCCATTGATAGCATAACGCTATTTAGATCTATGCAGCTAGGCAAGTCCCACAGAGACCGGACGCTGCTAAGATCACACTTGGCTCAAGGCAAGCTGTCTTGTACAGCTGGAAGAGTCATAGACCTTACCCATGAGGCAAGCCATAAGGTGTGGCTGGAAGCGGCAGGCAGAACACAAGAGTTACATTAAACTCCAAGATTCAACTTATAAATATGCATTTGTATACTGTATATTGTTTGTATATATTTGTACATAATAAATATATTAAATTATAATACTTGTTTCAGTATTATTTTATATTATTTACTGTTAGTTGGGTCTGTAATTCAGACCAAACACAACAGTTGTCATTCTATATGAAGTAAAAATAGCGGTAAAAAAATATACGATAGAAAATTGATTTTTCTAATAAAGCAAAATAAAAAACACGAATCAAATTGTAATTTGTTTATTTTATTTTACATTTATTAGTATCATTTAATTTGTAAACGTTAATAAAAAATAATATTTAAAAAAAAAAAAAGATTTTATTTTCGCATTACAAAAAAACACATCAAAATGATTGAAATCAACGACCCGAGAATGTTCATATTTTATAGTTTTAGCATGAAAACGGCACCATTGAACGGCGTCTTTATCTATAAGACAAGCACCTTATATTTTATATGATTATTAAAATATTTATTGTATTCTTAATTTTAGGTCTTTGTTATCGTCATCTGCCTAATCAGAAAATCCAAATCGCAAAAATATAATAATAATTGTGCTATGAGAGTATATAATATATCAAAGTCACGTAATTATAATTTAGGCAGTGTGTTTTAGAAGTTATATTATGTAATAACATGATGTTTATGCTTCTACTTCAAGGTAAATAATGGGGGAATATATTCGCTAATAAGCAGCTGAAGAGAAGTTTATTCTTTATAATGGAAATATCAAAATAATGCCAAGCATTTTCGACAGTTTCGCTGATATCATAATCATAGCTGGGTTCAGTTATAAATTGATGGAGTGAGAGTATATGTCCGTATACATATTGTTGTGAAAATTTAAATTTTCAGTATTTAAAGTTACTTTGGTTATATTATTGGAAACTTAATAATAATAAAAAAAAGCTTGTTGTAATATATGAGTATGGAAAAAAATTTCTTTCTTACTCATAGCATCATAGATGTTGTTCCATGTTGCTGAATAAGAGAGACTAAAAATTGAAGCGTCTCGTTATCAAATTGTAACTGGAATTATTTACCTATAGTTGGTGTAAAAATAATTTCAACAGAGTAAATCACGTCTTATTGCACATTATGTTAGTGTAATAATATGAGTCGAGCCTAAGATAGAAAAAAATATTAAATTTTTATATACTATAATAGCCGTTGGTAAGGTTAAAATATATATGAGAATATTCAGAGCTTTATGACTTTCTACATCCTTTTCTCACAAGTAAAAGATTTGAGGAGTTGAATTAGTTCTGTAACAGAATCAAAGACTTGAGAGCTAAAGAATTCTGGATTAATGCTTGAACTGTGACTCGTGCATGAATATCACATGACATACTGAAAATCAAATTGGTGGCTATTTTGTTCTATGAATTATAGCACAGGGATACAATGACAGACTTAAGAACTAAAAGGTTCTGGATTGATGTCCTGTCACTTGTACTACTCGAATATCATATGGTCTACTGAGGAATACCCTATTTGATTATTTAATCATTTCAGAACAGTGCTAGTTTCATAGATACTCCTTATGAAAAACTAAACCTGACAGTAAAATGGCCCATGACCTCACATGCAACAAATTGCTTGAATATTTTCTTATACATTTTGACACAGTGGTAGAGTGACGGATTTGAGGGCTGAAGGTTCAAGCCACAGAAGTGAAATGTTGAGTTTTAATTCACATGATAAAATAATAAAACACTTTGTTGCTTGGGAGGTCATGTGATGTTCAAGCAACAGTGTGACCGGTTCTGAATGTAGAACTGAAGCATGAGCTGATGTATTTGGACACAACTATTATTTGTTTAACCATCGTGTAACATCATTAGATGTATTATTGAAATAATTGAAAGTTTAAGTAACATAAAATACTATGTTATATGTATAATGATTATATCAGTCCTTTTTATTTAATGACGTGCTTTTTCAAAAAACTTATATTTGTTTTTTTTTTTAAAAAACTTATTTATCAAAAAGCATTGTCACTGAGAGTGAGCTATATGTGTTATACTTTGAGAGTTTCTTAGTTACAAAGCAAATTTATGCTATGCCGTCTTAATATCTGACAGAGTTTCTTCATACAAACTTTCTCTATTTGTGTGCTTATATTTAAGAAAAAAATGTCATTATTGTAATAACTACTGCTTACTTCTCTTACAGGTCTGATAATTTTACCATTTTATTTCATGATCTACCAGATTATAATAATCTTAGATTTTAAAAGACAAGCTATTGGCAATCTTTTCTAAAACTTCCCATATTGATGGTAAATAGAATACTCTGTAATTATATTTTCTAAGTGAAACAGCTTAAACACAAATTGAGAATGATCTATGATCGTGCAGCAAGAGGTTAGAACTCCATTGTCAATACCAAGGGCCTTAGTGTGCAGAAACAAAGAAAAAAACAAAGATCAAGAGAGGAACATACGATACGTAAACATAACAATCTCATTATCATAATTTTTATAAAAGAAATCACTAATTGAATGAAGTGTTCAAGAAGACAAGTCTCTATACTAACCTATGTGGCCGAAGACATAAAGGTAGAGAATATAAAGAATAAAAAAAGTGTTTAGGATTTAAAGAGAGAAAGAACTGTTTTATAAATAATACTTAGCTATTGACAACCCAATGTATAAAGCCTATATTTTGATAACTCAATGCTTACATTTAATCAGGTATCTCTTATTAATTATTCATAGTTAATATCACAACTGATAGTTATTCTAATATCAACTAGTGGTGAACAGTGTAAGAACTTTAAGTTCAGTATCTTATTTATATTAATAAAAATTTGTAATGTAAACATATTATGGTATCACAGCATTAATATCAGTATTGATTGGTCATATATATGTATGAACTTCTTTTAATGTTAATTTGATAACCGACAGCTGTATTTATATTTTGTGTAGCTATGAAAGTGCATAAATTTGTTATTGTTTGTTGTGGTTTTTACGAGTGAGGATTTTTGGTTCTGAGACTACTGCACCTAGATTTTAGGATCCTATGCAACCGTCCAGCCATCACCTTTTTGTCTTATTAGCTAACTATAAAGCTTTGTGTTCAAAATAAAAAGGGACTAATGTTTTCAATTTAAGCTCATTAGCTTGTATAGTCATATAGATCAGAACAGTTCAGTATCCACACTTTTTGGTGTCTTTGGTTCTTTAATAACCATAGTGATCATAATTCTATTGCGCAGGATTGGTATTAAACCACTAAACATCATATGAGCACCATTCTTTATTAAAGAACGAATGATACCAAAAAATATGGATGCTGAACTGACAAATCTATACAACCATACAAGGTAATGAGCTTGAATTGAAATCATTATTATATTTTTATTTTGGACTCAAACTTTATAGTTAACTAATAAGATGAAAATGTGGCTGCTGAAGGGTTGCATTAGATCCTAAGATGTAGGTGCAGTGCTTTCAAATACAGAGCTCCTCAATGATGAAAGTCACAAGCTAGAAATTAGTCTGGGGTTATTGGATGAGTAGACACTAGATAGGGATTTTAAAACCTTCCTGCATTCATTAATTGATTGGGCTTAAACTGAATGGTGCTACTGTATGGAGAGTTTTATTTGAGTTCTTTACATAATATTCATTAGTTTCACTTGCATATTTCATTGAAAATATGCACTTAACAATAATAGATTCAATAAATTAAAGATAATTCCAATATTCTTCATACACGGGAAAAATATTTAAAATGTGAATATTTAATGCTTTCTGCACTTTGTTTTGCCTTTTAGCGAGAGGTGTTCTATTTTATTTTTTTAAATAATATAATCAGTGTTGTATATAGCAAACTAAAATACGTGCTGATTGTATTTCTACCTCACCATTATATTTTTGGAATGTCATTGGTTGGTTACTGTTAGATAAAATTTCTACAGTGTTTTAGTTAGAATGGTAATGACTTTGTGTTTCACATTTGCACAACATTTGGTACAATAACAGCTCCATATGCAATTAAATGAAACAGTTGGGTTACTTTGAAGAATATCCTATTTTTTTGTTGAGTGCAGCAACACAGGAATCTGTATTACACCTCATGTTAAAGAAGACTGTTTAAAAAAAGCTGACATGGTACCTAAATTGGTTTACATTCTTAAGCATGATAACTTAAATGCTTACTAAATATTATTGAATATAACTAAGAAGATAAGGTTTTTATTTTTGCCTTTAGTTTGTTCATAACATGCTCCCCACTCCATCAAACCTATATCACATTTTACTACCTGCTTCATAAATCTACATGTAAACTATTCCAAAGACCAGTTGTTATAAGACAAATTTAAAGCTACTAAAAATTATTGATTAACAATAGTTTCATTCAAAATATCTCTGATTTCCCTCTTAGAAGATGTGCATAATATGATTAAGTAATAGTGGACAGGCAGCAATTTTTAGAAATTACCAAAATATTTAAAATAGCTGATTGTCCACCAAAGAGTCATTTACAAAAATTAATTTTTCATTCATAAGTATTCCTTTTTTTTCTAAAATGGCATATTAATTTTAATATATAAAATGCCTCCAATCTTTCCAAATCCTAGTTTATTGAATGAAGTATTTGTTTTTACATTCTTATTCCCCTTAGAATCTCTATTATGTTTCAACCATCTTTTATGGATATTTTGAAAATCATTCATTTTTTATAAGTATTTTCACATTATATTCTA